>JAOTOL010000256.1:0-18071 GCA_034440575.1 Imbricaverruca yamaguchii | reverse complement strand
CGAATAACTCAAAAAGTTATCGACTTAAAATTGTTCTGTTTTTTTAGATAGATGTCCCATATGGGGGGCAAGCTGTGTATATTACTTATATTTGGCTTAAATGTAAACAACAATACGAAAAAGACGTTAGAAGATTCCCCATCGGCTAACCCACAAAAGTTTTTTGAGTTTTCTCAACCCCCTTAAGTCCGATTTTGGATTTTCAAAAACGAAAAGACTCCCCATTCCATCCTCTATCAGATATATTTTTGAAGGTTAGGTTCGGTTAGGTTAGGTTAGGTTGTTAGGTTAATTTAGGTTAGATTAGGCTAGGTTAGGTCGGTTGGGTCGAATAACTCAAAAAGTTATCGACTTAAAATTGTTCTGTTTTTTTAGATAGATGTCCCATATGGGGGGCAAGCTGTGTATATTACTTATATTTGGCTTAAATGTAAACAACAATACGAAAAAGACGTTAGAAGATTCCCCATCGGCTAACCCACAAAAGTTTTTTGAGTTTTCTCAACCCCCTTAAGTCCGATTTTGGATTTTCAAAAACGAAAAGACTCCCCATTCCATCCTCTATCAGATATATTTTTGAAGGTTAGGTTCGGTTAGGTTAGGTTAGGTTGTTAGGTTAATTTAGGTTAGATTAGGCTAGGTTAGGTCGGTTGGGTCGAATAACTCAAAAAGTTATCGACTTAAAATTGTTCTGTTTTTTTAGATAGATGTCCCATATGGGGGCAAGCTGTGTATATTACTTATATTTGGCTTAAATGTAAACAACAATACGAAAAAGACGTTAGAAGATTCCCCATCGGCTAACCCACAAAAGTTTTTTGAGTTTTCTCAACCCCCTTAAGTCCGATTTTGGATTTTCAAAAACGAAAAGACTCCCCATTCCATCCTCTATCAGATATATTTTTGAAGGTTAGGTTCGGTTAGGTTAGGTTAGGTTGTTAGGTTAATTTAGGTTAGATTAGGCTAGGTTAGGTCGGTTGGGTCGAATAACTCAAAAAGTTATCGACTTAAAATTGTTCTGTTTTTTTAGATAGATGTCCCATATGGGGGGCAAGCTGTGTATATTACTTATATTTGGCTTAAATGTAAACAACAATACGAAAAAGACGTTAGAAGATTCCCCATCGGCTAACCCACAAAAGTTTTTTGAGTTTTCTCAACCCCCTTAAGTCCGATTTTGGATTTTCAAAAACGAAAAGACTCCCCATTCCATTCTCTATCAGATATATTTTTGAAGGTTAGGTTCGGTTAGGTTAGGTTAGGTTAATTTAGGTTAGATTAGGCTAGGTTAGGTCGGTTGGGTCGAATAACTCAAAAAGTTATCGACTTAAAATTGTTCTGTTTTTTTAGATAGATGTCCCATATGGGGGGCAAGCTGTGTATATTACTTATATTTGGCTTAAATGTAAACAACAATACGAAAAAGACGTTAGAAGATTCCCCATCGGCTAACCCACAAAAGTTTTTTGAGTTTTCTCAACCCCCTTAAGTCCGATTTTGGATTTTCAAAAACGAAAAGACTCCCCATTCCATCCTCTATCAGATATATTTTTGAAGGTTAGGTTCGGTTAGGTTAGGTTAGGTTGTTAGGTTAATTTAGGTTAGATTAGGCTAGGTTAGGTCGGTTGGGTCGAATAACTCAAAAAGTTATCGACTTAAAATTGTTCTGTTTTTTTAGATAGATGTCCCATATGGGGGCAAGCTGTGTATATTACTTATATTTGGCTTAAATGTAAACAACAATACGAAAAAGACGTTAGAAGATTCCCCATCGGCTAACCCACAAAAGTTTTTTGAGTTTTCTCAACCCCCTTAAGTCCGATTTTGGATTTTCAAAAACGAAAAGACTCCCCATTCCATTCTCTATCAGATATATTTTTGAAGGTTAGGTTCGGTTAGGTTAGGTTAGGTTAATTTAGGTTAGATTAGGCTAGGTTAGGTCGGTTGGGTCGAATAACTCAAAAAGTTATCGACTTAAAATTGTTCTGTTTTTTTAGATAGATGTCCCATATGGGGGGCAAGCTGTGTATATTACTTATATTTGGCTTAAATGTAAACAACAATACGAAAAAGACGTTAGAAGATTCCCCATCGGCTAACCCACAAAAGTTTTTTTGAGTTTTCTCAACCCCCTTAAGTCCGATTTTGGATTTTCAAAAACGAAAAGACTCCCCATTCCATCCTCTATCAGATATATTTTTGAAGGTTAGGTTCGGTTAGGTTAGGTTAGGTTGTTAGGTTAATTTAGGTTAGATTAGGCTAGGTTAGGTCGGTTGGGTCGAATAACTCAAAAAGTTATCGACTTAAAATTGTTCTGTTTTTTTAGATAGATGTCCCATATGGGGGGCAAGCTGTGTATATTACTTATATTTGGCTTAAATGTAAACAACAATACGAAAAAGACGTTAGAAGATTCCCCATCGGCTAACCCACAAAAGTTTTTTGAGTTTTCTCAACCCCCTTAAGTCCGATTTTGGATTTTCAAAAACGAAAAGACTCCCCATTCCATCCTCTATCAGATATATTTTTGAAGGTTAGGTTCGGTTAGGTTAGGTTAGGTTGTTAGGTTAATTTAGGTTAGATTAGGCTAGGTTAGGTCGGTTGGGTCGAATAACTCAAAAAGTTATCGACTTAAAATTGTTCTGTTTTTTTAGATAGATGTCCCATATGGGGGGCAAGCTGTGTATATTACTTATATTTGGCTTAAATGTAAACAACAATACGAAAAAGACGTTAGAAGATTCCCCATCGGCTAACCCACAAAAGTTTTTTGAGTTTTCTCAACCCCCTTAAGTCCGATTTTGGATTTTCAAAAACGAAAAGACTCCCCATTCCATCCTCTATCAGATATATTTTTGAAGGTTAGGTTCGGTTAGGTTAGGTTAGGTTGTTAGGTTAATTTAGGTTAGATTAGGCTAGGTTAGGTCGGTTGGGTCGAATAACTCAAAAAGTTATCGACTTAAAATTGTTCTGTTTTTTTAGATAGATGTCCCATATGGGGGCAAGCTGTGTATATTACTTATATTTGGCTTAAATGTAAACAACAATACGAAAAAGACGTTAGAAGATTCCCCATCGGCTAACCCACAAAAGTTTTTTGAGTTTTCTCAACCCCCTTAAGTCCGATTTTGGATTTTCAAAAACGAAAAGACTCCCCATTCCATCCTCTATCAGATATATTTTTGAAGGTTAGGTTCGGTTAGGTTAGGTTAGGTTGTAGGTTAATTTAGGTTAGATTAGGCTAGGTTAGGTCGGTTGGGTCGAATAACTCAAAAAGTTATCGACTTAAAATTGTTCTGTTTTTTTAGATAGATGTCCCATATGGGGGGCAAGCTGTGTATATTACTTATATTTGGCTTAAATGTAAACAACAATACGAAAAAGACGTTAGAAGATTCCCCATCGGCTAACCCACAAAAGTTTTTTGAGTTTTCTCAACCCCCTTAAGTCCGATTTTGGATTTTCAAAAACGAAAAGACTCCCCATTCCATCCTCTATCAGATATATTTTTGAAGGTTAGGTTCGGTTAGGTTAGGTTAGGTTGTTAGGTTAATTTAGGTTAGATTAGGCTAGGTTAGGTCGGTTGGGTCGAATAACTCAAAAAGTTATCGACTTAAAATTGTTCTGTTTTTTTAGATAGATGTCCCATATGGGGGGCAAGCTGTGTATATTACTTATATTTGGCTTAAATGTAAACAACAATACGAAAAAGACGTTAGAAGATTCCCCATCGGCTAACCCACAAAAGTTTTTTGAGTTTTCTCAACCCCCTTAAGTCCGATTTTGGATTTTCAAAAACGAAAAGACTCCCCATTCCATCCTCTATCAGATATATTTTTGAAGGTTAGGTTCGGTTAGGTTAGGTTAGGTTGTTAGGTTAATTTAGGTTAGATTAGGCTAGGTTAGGTCGGTTGGGTCGAATAACTCAAAAAGTTATCGACTTAAAATTGTTCTGTTTTTTTAGATAGATGTCCCATATGGGGGGCAAGCTGTGTATATTACTTATATTTGGCTTAAATGTAAACAACAATACGAAAAAGACGTTAGAAGATTCCCCATCGGCTAACCCACAAAAGTTTTTTGAGTTTTCTCAACCCCCTTAAGTCCGATTTTGGATTTTCAAAAACGAAAAGACTCCCCATTCCATCCTCTATCAGATATATTTTTGAAGGTTAGGTTCGGTTAGGTTAGGTTAGGTTGTTAGGTTAATTTAGGTTAGATTAGGCTAGGTTAGGTCGGTTGGGTCGAATAACTCAAAAAGTTATCGACTTAAAATTGTTCTGTTTTTTTAGATAGATGTCCCATATGGGGGGCAAGCTGTGTATATTACTTATATTTGGCTTAAATGTAAACAACAATACGAAAAAGACGTTAGAAGATTCCCCATCGGCTAACCCACAAAAGTTTTTTGAGTTTTCTCAACCCCCTTAAGTCCGATTTTGGATTTTCAAAAACGAAAAGACTCCCCATTCCATCCTCTATCAGATATATTTTTGAAGGTTAGGTTCGGTTAGGTTAGGTTAGGTTGTTAGGTTAATTTAGGTTAGATTAGGCTAGGTTAGGTCGGTTGGGTCGAATAACTCAAAAAGTTATCGACTTAAAATTGTTCTGTTTTTTTAGATAGATGTCCCATATGGGGGGCAAGCTGTGTATACTTACTTATATTTGGCTTAAATGTAAACAACAATACGAAAAAGACGTTAGAAGATTCCCCATCGGCTAACCCACAAAAGTTTTTTGAGTTTTCTCAACCCCCTTAAGTCCGATTTTGGATTTTCAAAAACGAAAAGACTCCCCATTCCATCCTCTATCAGATATATTTTTGAAGGTTAGGTTCGGTTAGGTTAGGTTAGGTTTAATTTAGGTTAGATTAGGCTAGGTTAGGTCGGTTGGGTCGAATAACTCAAAAAGTTATCGACTTAAAATTGTTCTGTTTTTTTAGATAGATGTCCCATATGGGGGGCAAGCTGTGTATATTACTTATATTTGGCTTAAATGTAAACAACAATACGAAAAAGACGTTAGAAGATTCCCCATCGGCTAACCCACAAAAGTTTTTTGAGTTTTCTCAACCCCCTTAAGTCCGATTTTGGATTTTCAAAAACGAAAAGACTCCCCATTCCATCCTCTATCAGATATATTTTTGAAGGTTAGGTTCGGTTAGGTTAGGTTAGGTTGTTAGGTTAATTTAGGTTAGATTAGGCTAGGTTAGGTCGGTTGGGTCGAATAACTCAAAAAGTTATCGACTTAAAATTGTTCTGTTTTTTTAGATAGATGTCCCATATGGGGGCAAGCTGTGTATATTACTTATATTTGGCTTAAATGTAAACAACAATACGAAAAAGACGTTAGAAGATTCCCCATCGGCTAACCCACAAAAGTTTTTTGAGTTTTCTCAACCCCCTTAAGTCCGATTTTGGATTTTCAAAAACGAAAAGACTCCCCATTCCATCCTCTATCAGATATATTTTTGAAGGTTAGGTTCGGTTAGGTTAGGTTAGGTTGTTAGGTTAATTTAGGTTAGATTAGGCTAGGTTAGGTCGGTTGGGTCGAATAACTCAAAAAGTTATCGACTTAAAATTGTTCTGTTTTTTTAGATAGATGTCCCATATGGGGGGCAAGCTGTGTATATTACTTATATTTGGCTTAAATGTAAACAACAATACGAAAAAGACGTTAGAAGATTCCCCATCGGCTAACCCACAAAAGTTTTTTGAGTTTTCTCAACCCCCTTAAGTCCGATTTTGGATTTTCAAAAACGAAAAGACTCCCCATTCCATCCTCTATCAGATATATTTTTGAAGGTTAGGTTCGGTTAGGTTAGGTTAGGTTAATTTAGGTTAGATTAGGCTAGGTAGTAGGTCGGTTGGGTCGAATAACTCAAAAAGTTATCGACTTAAAATTGTTCTGTTTTTTTAGATAGATGTCCCATATGGGGGGCAAGCTGTGTATATTACTTATATTTGGCTTAAATGTAAACAACAATACGAAAAAGACGTTAGAAGATTCCCCATCGGCTAACCCACAAAAGTTTTTTGAGTTTTCTCAACCCCCTTAAGTCCGATTTTGGATTTTCAAAAACGAAAAGACTCCCCATTCCATCCTCTATCAGATATATTTTTGAAGGTTAGGTTCGGTTAGGTTAGGTTAGGTTGTTAGGTTAATTTAGGTTAGATTAGGCTAGGTTAGGTCGGTTGGGTCGAATAACTCAAAAAGTTATCGACTTAAAATTGTTCTGTTTTTTTAGATAGATGTCCCATATGGGGGGCAAGCTGTGTATATTACTTATATTTGGCTTAAATGTAAACAACAATACGAAAAAGACGTTAGAAGATTCCCCATCGGCTAACCCACAAAAGTTTTTTGAGTTTTCTCAACCCCCTTAAGTCCGATTTTGGATTTTCAAAAACGAAAAGACTCCCCATTCCATCCTCTATCAGATATATTTTTGAAGGTTAGGTTCGGTTAGGTTAGGTTAGGTTGTTAGGTTAATTTAGGTTAGATTAGGCTAGGTTAGGTCGGTTGGGTCGAATAACTCAAAAAGTTATCGACTTAAAATTGTTCTGTTTTTTTAGATAGATGTCCCATATGGGGGGCAAGCTGTGTATATTACTTATATTTGGCTTAAATGTAAACAACAATACGAAAAAGACGTTAGAAGATTCCCCATCGGCTAACCCACAAAAGTTTTTTAAGTTTTCTCAACCCCCTTAAGTCCGATTTTGGATTTTCAAAAACGAAAAGACTCCCCATTCCATCCTCTATCAGATATATTTTTGAAGGTTAGGTTCGGTTAGGTTAGGTTAGGTTGTTAGGTTAATTTAGGTTAGATTAGGCTAGGTTAGGTCGGTTGGGTCGAATAACTCAAAAAGTTATCGACTTAAAATTGTTCTGTTTTTTTAGATAGATGTCCCATATGGGGGGCAAGCTGTGTATATTACTTATATTTGGCTTAAATGTAAACAACAATACGAAAAAGACGTTAGAAGATTCCCCATCGGCTAACCCACAAAAGTTTTTTGAGTTTTCTCAACCCCCTTAAGTCCGATTTTGGATTTTCAAAAACGAAAAGACTCCCCATTCCATCCTCTATCAGATATATTTTTGAAGGTTAGGTTCGGTTAGGTTAGGTTAGGTTGTTAGGTTAATTTAGGTTAGATTAGGCTAGGTTAGGTCGGTTGGGTCGAATAACTCAAAAAGTTATCGACTTAAAATTGTTCTGTTTTTTTAGATAGATGTCCCATATGGGGGGCAAGCTGTGTATATTACTTATATTTGGCTTAAATGTAAACAACAATACGAAAAAGACGTTAGAAGATTCCCCATCGGCTAACCCACAAAAGTTTTTTGAGTTTTCTCAACCCCCTTAACCTTAAGTCCGATTTTGGATTTTCAAAAACGAAAAGACTCCCCATTCCATCCTCTATCAGATATATTTTTGAAGGTTAGGTTCGGTTAGGTTAGGTTAGGTTAATTTAGGTTAGATTAGGCTAGGAGGTTAGGTCGGTTGGGTCGAATAACTCAAAAAGTTATCGACTTAAAATTGTTCTGTTTTTTTAGATAGATGTCCCATATGGGGGGCAAGCTGTGTATATTACTTATATTTGGCTTAAATGTAAACAACAATACGAAAAAGACGTTAGAAGATTCCCCATCGGCTAACCCACAAAAGTTTTTTGAGTTTTCTCAACCCCCTTAAGTCCGATTTTGGATTTTCAAAAACGAAAAGACTCCCCATTCCATCCTCTATCAGATATATTTTTGAAGGTTAGGTTCGGTTAGGTTAGGTTAGGTTGTTAGGTTAATTTAGGTTAGATTAGGCTAGGTTAGGTCGGTTGGGTCGAATAACTCAAAAAGTTATCGACTTAAAATTGTTCTGTTTTTTTAGATAGATGTCCCATATGGGGGGCAAGCTGTGTATATTACTTATATTTGGCTTAAATGTAAACAACAATACGAAAAAGACGTTAGAAGATTCCCCATCGGCTAACCCACAAAAGTTTTTTGAGTTTTCTCAACCCCCTTAAGTCCGATTTTGGATTTTCAAAAACGAAAAGACTCCCCATTCCATCCTCTATCAGATATATTTTTGAAGGTTAGGTTCGGTTAGGTTAGGTTAGGTTAAAGGTTGTTAGGTTAATTTAGGTTAGATTAGGCTAGGTTAGGTCGGTTGGGTCGAATAACTCAAAAAGTTATCGACTTAAAATTGTTCTGTTTTTTTAGATAGATGTCCCATATGGGGGGCAAGCTGTGTATATTACTTATATTTGGCTTAAATGTAAACAACAATACGAAAAAGACGTTAGAAGATTCCCCATCGGCTAACCCACAAAAGTTTTTTGAGTTTTCTCAACCCCCTTAAGTCCGATTTTGGATTTTCAAAAACGAAAAGACTCCCCATTCCATCCTCTATCAGATATATTTTTGAAGGTTAGGTTCGGTTAGGTTAGGTTAGGTTGTTAGGTTAATTTAGGTTAGATTAGGCTAGGTTAGGTCGGTTGGGTCGAATAACTCAAAAAGTTATCGACTTAAAATTGTTCTGTTTTTTTAGATAGATGTCCCATATGGGGGGCAAGCTGTGTATATTACTTATATTTGGCTTAAATGTAAACAACAATACGAAAAAGACGTTAGAAGATTCCCCATCGGCTAACCCACAAAAGTTTTTTGAGTTTTCTCAACCCCCTTAAGTCCGATTTTGGATTTTCAAAAACGAAAAGACTCCCCATTCCATCCTCTATCAGATATATTTTTGAAGGTTAGGTTCGGTTAGGTTAGGTTAGGTTGTTAGGTTAATTTAGGTTAGATTAGGCTAGGTTAGGTCGGTTGGGTCGAATAACTCAAAAAGTTATCGACTTAAAATTGTTCTGTTTTTTTAGATAGATGTCCCATATGGGGGGCAAGCTGTGTATATTACTTATATTTGGCTTAAATGTAAACAACAATACGAAAAAGACGTTAGAAGATTCCCCATCGGCTAACCCACAAAAGTTTTTTGAGTTTTCTCAACCCCCTTAAGTCCGATTTTGGATTTTCAAAAACGAAAAGACTCCCCATTCCATCCTCTATCAGATATATTTTTGAAGGTTAGGTTCGGTTAGGTTAGGTTAGGTTGTTAGGTTAATTTAGGTTAGATTAGGCTAGGTTAGGTCGGTTGGGTCGAATAACTCAAAAAGTTATCGACTTAAAATTGTTCTGTTTTTTTAGATAGATGTCCCATATGGGGGGCAAGCTGTGTATATTACTTATATTTGGCTTAAATGTAAACAACAATACGAAAAAGACGTTAGAAGATTCCCCATCGGCTAACCCACAAAAGTTTTTTGAGTTTTCTCAACCCCCTTAAGTCCGATTTTGGATTTTCAAAAACGAAAAGACTCCCCATTCCATCCTCTATCAGATATATTTTTGAAGGTTAGGTTCGGTTAGGTTAGGTTAGGTTGTTAGGTTAATTTAGGTTAGATTAGGCTAGGTTAGGTCGGTTGGGTCGAATAACTCAAAAAGTTATCGACTTAAAATTGTTCTGTTTTTTTAGATAGATGTCCCATATGGGGGGCAAGCTGTGTATATTACTTATATTTGGCTTAAATGTAAACAACAATACGAAAAAGACGTTAGAAGATTCCCCATCGGCTAACCCACAAAAGTTTTTTGAGTTTTCTCAACCCCCTTAAGTCCGATTTTGGATTTTCAAAAACGAAAAGACTCCCCATTCCATCCTCTATCAGATATATTTTTGAAGGTTAGGTTCGGTTAGGTTAGGTTAGGTTGTTAGGTTAATTTAGGTTAGATTAGGCTAGGTTAGGTCGGTTGGGTCGAATAACTCAAAAAGTTATCGACTTAAAATTGTTCTGTTTTTTAGATAGATGTCCCATATGGGGGGCAAGCTGTGTATATTACTTATATTTGGCTTAAATGTAAACAACAATACGAAAAAGACGTTAGAAGATTCCCCATCGGCTAACCCACAAAAGTTTTTTGAGTTTTCTCAACCCCCTTAAGTCCGATTTTGGATTTTCAAAAACGAAAAGACTCCCCATTCCATCCTCTATCAGATATATTTTTGAAGGTTAGGTTCGGTTAGGTTAGGTTAGGTTAATTTAGGTTAGATTAGGCTAGGTTAGGTCGGTTGGGTCGAATAACTCAAAAAGTTATCGACTTAAAATTGTTCTGTTTTTTTAGATAGATGTCCCATATGGGGGGCAAGCTGTGTATATTACTTATATTTGGCTTAAATGTAAACAACAATACGAAAAAGACGTTAGAAGATTCCCCATCGGCTAACCCACAAAAGTTTTTTGAGTTTTCTCAACCCCCTTAAGTCCGATTTTGGATTTTCAAAAACGAAAAGACTCCCCATTCCATCCTCTATCAGATATATTTTTGAAGGTTAGGTTCGGTTAGGTTAGGTTAGGTTGTTAGGTTAATTTAGGTTAGATTAGGCTAGGTTAGGTCGGTTGGGTCGAATAACTCAAAAAGTTATCGACTTAAAATTGTTCTGTTTTTTTAGATAGATGTCCCATATGGGGGGCAAGCTGTGTATATTACTTATATTTGGCTTAAATGTAAACAACAATACGAAAAAGACGTTAGAAGATTCCCCATCGGCTAACCCACAAAAGTTTTTTGAGTTTTCTCAACCCCCTTAAGTCCGATTTTGGATTTTCAAAAACGAAAAGACTCCCCATTCCATCCTCTATCAGATATATTTTTGAAGGTTAGGTTCGGTTAGGTTAGGTTAGGTTAATTTAGGTTAGATTAGGCTAGGTTAGGTCGGTTGGGTCGAATAACTCAAAAAGTTATCGACTTAAAATTGTTCTGTTTTTTTAGATAGATGTCCCATATGGGGGGCAAGCTGTGTATATTACTTATATTTGGCTTAAATGTAAACAACAATACGAAAAAGACGTTAGAAGATTCCCCATCGGCTAACCCACAAAAGTTTTTTGAGTTTTCTCAACCCCCTTAAGTCCGATTTTGGATTTTCAAAAACGAAAAGACTCCCCATTCCATCCTCTATCAGATATATTTTTGAAGGTTAGGTTCGGTTAGGTTAGGTTAGGTTGTTAGGTTAATTTAGGTTAGATTAGGCTAGGTTAGGTCGGTTGGGTCGAATAACTCAAAAAGTTATCGACTTAAAATTGTTCTGTTTTTTTGATAGATGTCCCATATGGGGGGCAAGCTGTGTATATTACTTATATTTGGCTTAAATGTAAACAACAATACGAAAAAGACGTTAGAAGATTCCCCATCGGCTAACCCACAAAAGTTTTTTGAGTTTTCTCAACCCCCTTAAGTCCGATTTTGGATTTTCAAAAACGAAAAGACTCCCCATTCCATCCTCTATCAGATATATTTTTGAAGGTTAGGTTCGGTTAGGTTAGGTTAGGTTGTTAGGTTAATTTAGGTTAGATTAGGCTAGGTTAGGTCGGTTGGGTCGAATAACTCAAAAAGTTATCGACTTAAAATTGTTCTGTTTTTTTAGATAGATGTCCCATATGGGGGCAAGCTGTGTATATTACTTATATTTGGCTTAAATGTAAACAACAATACGAAAAAGACGTTAGAAGATTCCCCATCGGCTAACCCACAAAAGTTTTTTGAGTTTTCTCAACCCCCTTAAGTCCGATTTTGGATTTTCAAAAACGAAAAGACTCCCCATTCCATCCTCTATCAGATATATTTTTGAAGGTTAGGTTCGGTTAGGTTAGGTTAGGTTGATTTAGGTTAGATTTAGGTAGATTAGGCTAGGTTAGGTCGGTTGGGTCGAATAACTCAAAAAGTTATCGACTTAAAATTGTTCTGTTTTTTTAGATAGATGTCCCATATGGGGGGCAAGCTGTGTATATTACTTATATTTGGCTTAAATGTAAACAACAATACGAAAAAGACGTTAGAAGATTCCCCATCGGCTAACCCACAAAAGTTTTTTGAGTTTTCTCAACCCCCTTAAGTCCGATTTTGGATTTTCAAAAACGAAAAGACTCCCCATTCCATCCTCTATCAGATATATTTTTGAAGGTTAGGTTCGGTTAGGTTAGGTTAGGTTGTTAGGTTAATTTAGGTTAGATTAGGCTAGGTTAGGTCGGTTGGGTCGAATAACTCAAAAAGTTATCGACTTAAAATTGTTCTGTTTTTTTAGATAGATGTCCCATATGGGGGGCAAGCTGTGTATATTACTTATATTTGGCTTAAATGTAAACAACAATACGAAAAAGACGTTAGAAGATTCCCCATCGGCTAACCCACAAAAGTTTTTTGAGTTTTCTCAACCCCCTTAAGTCCGATTTTGGATTTTCAAAAACGAAAAGACTCCCCATTCCATCCTCTATCAGATATATTTTTGAAGGTTAGGTTCGGTTAGGTTAGGTTAGGTTGTTAGGTTAATTTAGGTTAGATTAGGCTAGGTTAGGTCGGTTGGGTCGAATAACTCAAAAAGTTATCGACTTAAAATTGTTCTGTTTTTTTAGATAGATGTCCCATATGGGGGGCAAGCTGTGTATATTACTTATATTTGGCTTAAATGTAAACAACAATACGAAAAAGACGTTAGAAGATTCCCCATCGGCTAACCCACAAAAGTTTTTTGAGTTTTCTCAACCCCCTTAAGTCCGATTTTGGATTTTCAAAAACGAAAAGACTCCCCATTCCATCCTCTATCAGATATATTTTTGAAGGTTAGGTTCGGTTAGGTTAGGTTAGGTTGTTAGGTTAATTTAGGTTAGATTAGGCTAGGTTAGGTCGGTTGGGTCGAATAACTCAAAAAGTTATCGACTTAAAATTGTTCTGTTTTTTTAGATAGATGTCCCATATGGGGGGCAAGCTGTGTATATTACTTATATTTGGCTTAAATGTAAACAACAATACGAAAAAGACGTTAGAAGATTCCCCATCGGCTAACCCACAAAAGTTTTTTGAGTTTTCTCAACCCCCTTAAGTCCGATTTTGGATTTTCAAAAACGAAAAGACTCCCCATTCCATCCTCTATCAGATATATTTTTGAAGGTTAGGTTCGGTTAGGTTAGGTTAGGTTGTTAGGTTAATTTAGGTTAGATTAGGCTAGGTTAGGTCGGTTGGGTCGAATAACTCAAAAAGTTATCGACTTAAAATTGTTCTGTTTTTTTAGATAGATGTCCCATATGGGGGGCAAGCTGTGTATATTACTTATATTTGGCTTAAATGTAAACAACAATACGAAAAAGACGTTAGAAGATTCCCCATCGGCTAACCCACAAAAGTTTTTTGAGTTTTCTCAACCCCCTTAAGTCCGATTTTGGATTTTCAAAAACGAAAAGACTCCCCATTCCATCCTCTATCAGATATATTTTTGAAGGTTAGGTTCGGTTAGGTTAGGTTAGGTTGTTAGGTTAATTTAGGTTAGATTAGGCTAGGTTAGGTCGGTTGGGTCGAATAACTCAAAAAGTTATCGACTTAAAATTGTTCTGTTTTTTTAGATAGATGTCCCATATGGGGGCAAGCTGTGTATATTACTTATATTTGGCTTAAATGTAAACAACAATACGAAAAAGACGTTAGAAGATTCCCCATCGGCTAACCCACAAAAGTTTTTTGAGTTTTCTCAACCCCCTTAAGTCCGATTTTGGATTTTCAAAAACGAAAAGACTCCCCATTCCATCCTCTATCAGATATATTTTTGAAGGTTAGGTTCGGTTAGGTTAGGTTAGGTTGTTAGGTTAATTTAGGTTAGATTAGGCTAGGTTAGGTCGGTTGGGTCGAATAACTCAAAAAGTTATCGACTTAAAATTGTTCTGTTTTTTTAGATAGATGTCCCATATGGGGGGCAAGCTGTGTATATTACTTATATTTGGCTTAAATGTAAACAACAATACGAAAAAGACGTTAGAAGATTCCCCATCGGCTAACCCACAAAAGTTTTTTGAGTTTTCTCAACCCCCTTAAGTCCGATTTTGGATTTTCAAAAACGAAAAGACTCCCCATTCCATCCTCTATCAGATATATTTTTGAAGGTTAGGTTCGGTTAGGTTAGGTTAGGTTGTTAGGTTAATTTAGGTTAGATTAGGCTAGGTTAGGTCGGTTGGGTCGAATAACTCAAAAAGTTATCGACTTAAAATTGTTCTGTTTTTTTAGATAGATGTCCCATATGGGGGCAAGCTGTGTATATTACTTATATTTGGCTTAAATGTAAACAACAATACGAAAAAGACGTTAGAAGATTCCCCATCGGCTAACCCACAAAAGTTTTTTGAGTTTTCTCAACCCCCTTAAGTCCGATTTTGGATTTTCAAAAACGAAAAGACTCCCCATTCCATCCTCTATCAGATATATTTTTGAAGGTTAGGTTCGGTTAGGTTAGGTTAGGTTGTTAGGTTAATTTAGGTTAGATTAGGCTAGGTTAGGTCGGTTGGGTCGAATAACTCAAAAAGTTATCGACTTAAAATTGTTCTGTTTTTTTAGATAGATGTCCCATATGGGGGGCAAGCTGTGTATATTACTTATATTTGGCTTAAATGTAAACAACAATACGAAAAAGACGTTAGAAGATTCCCCATCGGCTAACCCACAAAAGTTTTTTGAGTTTTCTCAACCCCCTTAAGTCCGATTTTGGATTTTCAAAAACGAAAAGACTCCCCATTCCATTCTCTATCAGATATATTTTTGAAGGTTAGGTTCGGTTAGGTTAGGTTAGGTTAATTTAGGTTAGATTAGGCTAGGTTAGGTCGGTTGGGTCGAATAACTCAAAAAGTTATCGACTTAAAATTGTTCTGTTTTTTTAGATAGATGTCCCATATGGGGGGCAAGCTGTGTATATTACTTATATTTGGCTTAAATGTAAACAACAATACGAAAAAGACGTTAGAAGATTCCCCATCGGCTAACCCACAAAAGTTTTTTGAGTTTTCTCAACCCCCTTAAGTCCGATTTTGGATTTTCAAAAACGAAAAGACTCCCCATTCCATCCTCTATCAGATATATTTTTGAAGGTTAGGTTCGGTTAGGTTAGGTTAGGTTGTTAGGTTAATTTAGGTTAGATTAGGCTAGGTTAGGTCGGTTGGGTCGAATAACTCAAAAAGTTATCGACTTAAAATTGTTCTGTTTTTTTAGATAGATGTCCCATATGGGGGGCAAGCTGTGTATATTACTTATATTTGGCTTAAATGTAAACAACAATACGAAAAAGACGTTAGAAGATTCCCCATCGGCTAACCCACAAAAGTTTTTTGAGTTTTCTCAACCCCCTTAAGTCCGATTTTGGATTTTCAAAAACGAAAAGACTCCCCATTCCATCCTCTATCAGATATATTTTTGAAGGTTAGGTTCGGTTAGGTTAGGTTAGGTTAATTTAGGTTAGATTAGGCTAGGTTAGGTCGGTTGGGTCGAATAACTCAAAAAGTTATCGACTTAAAATTGTTCTGTTTTTTTAGATAGATGTCCCATATGGGGGGCAAGCTGTGTATATTACTTATATTTGGCTTAAATGTAAACAACAATACGAAAAAGACGTTAGAAGATTCCCCATCGGCTAACCCACAAAAGTTTTTTGAGTTTTCTCAACCCCCTTAAGTCCGATTTTGGATTTTCAAAAACGAAAAGACTCCCCATTCCATCCTCTATCAGATATATTTTTGAAGGTTAGGTTCGGTTAGGTTAGGTTAGGTTGTTAGGTTAATTTAGGTTAGATTAGGCTAGGTTAGGTCGGTTGGGTCGAATAACTCAAAAAGTTATCGACTTAAAATTGTTCTGTTTTTTTAGATAGATGTCCCATATGGGGGGCAAGCTGTGTATATTACTTATATTTGGCTTAAATGTAAACAACAATACGAAAAAGACGTTAGAAGATTCCCCATCGGCTAACCCACAAAAGTTTTTTGAGTTTTCTCAACCCCCTTAAGTCCGATTTTGGATTTTCAAAAACGAAAAGACTCCCCATTCCATCCTCTATCAGATATATTTTTGAAGGTTAGGTTCGGTTAGGTTAGGTTAGGTTGTTAGGTTAATTTAGGTTAGATTAGGCTAGGTTAGGTCGGTTGGGTCGAATAACTCAAAAAGTTATCGACTTAAAATTGTTCTGTTTTTTTAGATAGATGTCCCATATGGGGGGCAAGCTGTGTATATTACTTATATTTGGCTTAAATGTAAACAACAATACGAAAAAGACGTTAGAAGATTCCCCATCGGCTAACCCACAAAAGTTTTTTGAGTTTTCTCAACCCCCTTAAGTCCGATTTTGGATTTTCAAAAACGAAAAGACTCCCCATTCCATCCTCTATCAGATATATTTTTGAAGGTTAGGTTCGGTTAGGTTAGGTTAGGTTGTTAGGTTAATTTAGGTTAGATTAGGCTAGGTTAGGTCGGTTGGGTCGAATAACTCAAAAAGTTATCGACTTAAAATTGTTCTGTTTTTTTAGATAGATGTCCCATATGGGGGGCAAGCTGTGTATATTACTTATATTTGGCTTAAATGTAAACAACAATACGAAAAAGACGTTAGAAGATTCCCCATCGGCTAACCCACAAAAGTTTTTTGAGTTTTCTCAACCCCCTTAAGTCCGATTTTGGATTTTCAAAAACGAAAAGACTCCCCATTCCATCCTCTATCAGATATATTTTTGAAGGTTAGGTTCGGTTAGGTTAGGTTAGGTTGATTTAGGTTAATTTAGGGATTAGGCTAGGTTAGGTCGGTTGGGTCGAATAACTCAAAAAGTTATCGACTTAAAATTGTTCTGTTTTTTTAGATAGATGTCCCATATGGGGGGCAAGCTGTGTATATTACTTATATTTGGCTTAAATGTAAACAACAATACGAAAAAGACGTTAGAAGATTCCCCATCGGCTAACCCACAAAAGTTTTTTGAGTTTTCTCAACCCCCTTAAGTCCGATTTTGGATTTTCAAAAACGAAAAGACTCCCCATTCCATCCTCTATCAGATATATTTTTGAAGGTTAGGTTCGGTTAGGTTAGGTTAGGTTGTTAGGTTAATTTAGGTTAGATTAGGCTAGGTTAGGTCGGTTGGGTCGAATAACTCAAAAAGTTATCGACTTAAAATTGTTCTGTTTTTTTAGATAGATGTCCCATATGGGGGGCAAGCTGTGTATATTACTTATATTTGGCTTAAATGTAAACAACAATACGAAAAAGACGTTAGAAGATTCCCCATCGGCTAACCCACAAAAGTTTTTTGAGTTTTCTCAACCCCCTTAAGTCCGATTTTGGATTTTCAAAAACGAAAAGACTCCCCATTCCATCCTCTATCAGATATATTTTTGAAGGTTAGGTTCGGTTAGGTTAGGTTAGGTTGTTAGGTTAATTTAGGTTAGATTAGGCTAGGTTAGGTCGGTTGGGTCGAATAACTCAAAAAGTTATCGACTTAAAATTGTTCTGTTTTTTTAGATAGATGTCCCATATGGGGGGCAAGCTGTGTATATTACTTATATTTGGCTTAAATGTAAACAACAATACGAAAAAGACGTTAGAAGATTCCCCATCGGCTAACCCACAAAAGTTTTTTGAGTTTTCTCAACCCCCTTAAGTCCGATTTTGGATTTTCAAAAACGAAAAGACTCCCCATTCCATCCTCTATCAGATATATTTTTGAAGGTTAGGTTCGGTTAGGTTAGGTTAGGTTGTTAGGTTAATTTAGGTTAGATTAGGCTAGGTTAGGTCGGTTGGGTCGAATAACTCAAAAAGTTATCGACTTAAAATTGTTCTGTTTTTTTAGATAGATGTCCCATATGGGGGGCAAGCTGTGTATATTACTTATATTTGGCTTAAATGTAAACAACAATACGAAAAAGACGTTAGAAGATTCCCCATCGGCTAACCCACAAAAGTTTTTTGAGTTTTCTCAACCCCCTTAAGTCCGATTTTGGATTTTCAAAAACGAAAAGACTCCCCATTCCATCCTCTATCAGATATATTTTTGAAGGTTAGGTTCGGTTAGGTTAGGTTAGGTTGTTAGGTTAATTTAGGTTAGATTAGGCTAGGTTAGGTCGGTTGGGTCGAATAACTCAAAAAGTTATCGACTTAAAATTGTTCTGTTTTTTTAGATAGATGTCCCATATGGGGGGCAAGCTGTGTATATTACTTATAT
>JAOTOL010000255.1:0-17919 GCA_034440575.1 Imbricaverruca yamaguchii | reverse complement strand
ATTTGCTAATTGCTACCTTGCAGCCGAAGGCACAGCGAGCCGGCCGGACCCCTTAAACTACGTCACGAGCTCATCGGCATAAACTCGTCAGTGACAGCGCGCACAATTTGCCGTTTCGGTTCGTCTCTCAACCGTTTCGGCTCGACCCCAGCCTGCCAGCATATTGCCGGCACGATCCAGCATGCCCAGCACGAATGCACTAACCGCTAATGATAATACACCAATGAATAATGAATGGAGATGCAATGAATACCACGCGATCGGTTCGGATACAGTTGCACTACGATCTTCGATCTAAGGACTTTTCATTCTGATAGAATAAAAAGTTCTCTTTAATAAAAAAAATAGAATAAAAAATAGAAGTCTTATATGAATAATATAAGAATATAAATAAAAAAGAATGGAAATATAAAATAAGAATAAGAAGAATAAGAAAAAGAATAAGAAGAATAGAGAAAAGAAGAATAAGAAAAGAGAATAAGAAAAAGAATAAGAAGAATAAGAAAAGAATAAGAAGAAAAAGAAAAGAATAAGGATAAGAATATCAAAGAAAATAATAATAATAATAATAATAAGAATAAGAATATAAAATAAATAAGAAGTCTCTGATAGAATAAAAAATCATTATTCTGATTTCCGCGAATAAGTGGATGAGGGAACACTATGGTTCCAAACCCCGACACCGGCGACGCCTCTGACAGGAGTTTCACCACTGGCTGCCGTATCTGTCAGGGCTTCGTGCCGCGTTGTGACACACGGCCTGATGAGGTCACAGAGAATGGAGGACTGGAGCGGCTTCCGGCTTGTTGTGGTGCACCGACGACATTTTGCCGTCGTCCAGCCTAACCCTGCAGTTAAACCATCCATGCTACGCAAATGAGTCGCAGTCTTACGAATTTCCCGCGGTCTACGAATTTATATTGCTCACATCGCTTCACTTCGTTGCGATACAACATTACCTGGTACTACCCTCAAACGAGTTGAAACAGACTACATCAGGAAGGGACCACACATGTAAGGCACTAAGGCAGTGCCTCACACGAGTAGAGCTAGGAAGTATTTTTGTAAGATATTTTCATAAAATGGTGCTCTAATCCATTTGAGAATAGCAAACTTGGAAAACTGGAAACAAATATGCATTAATGGTTCATGATTATGGTGAAAATTGAAGTTCATTTACATATACGCCTTTTACATCTTAGCTTCCGAACAGCCCTATCACCGGTCGGCAGAGGCTAGCCTCTCCTCGAACTTATCGCCATGTAGTAAGTTTTCGTTTCATAACAAGTGCAGGGTGGCCGAGCCCCCTCCAATATTATTTGGCAATCGGTGACGTCACATGGGCTGGACAATTGCTCAGTCCCGTAGGCGTTCCAGCGAATCGTCAGGTTTCCACGATACTTCCAATCTTGAATACCATCGAAATGGGACAAAACGGGGTTCATTTGAAAGCTTGAAGAATCTTCTCCAGGAATCGAGGTATACTTTCCCTAACACTGGATTTTCTGCTTGGACCCACGCTGACTGGATCCATGTCAATTGCCGCAAGAATCGCGTGGTGTCACGGGTAGTAGCAGTATGATGATACAGGCGAAATGAAGATCACGGCCGGGTAGGAGGGGTAGGAACAAGTACGAGATAACTGTTGCAACACAATTCCTTTCCACTGGGTGCAAGGGCGTAAACAAGGGTGGGGGTACTGGGAACGTGCCCCCATGGGAAGGTGGCACCCATCCGGCCAGGAAAAGGCGCCAACACTATATTTAGGCTACCGGTGGAGGCACCTATGCTGGTTGAAATAGCACGCCCTTATCACTCACGTGCAGATACGGAACCTGCAGCCGCTTTAGGATTGTTCTCCGTTTTTGGTTCATATACGTCTAGACCAGGCGTATTCTGTTTGTATTATAATTTTGTGAAGGGCAGGCGCCCCTTCAATGTTGGCTCTGTCCACAAATAATTTAGACTTTTGAATGGGGTATCACGGAGCATGCGCTCCATCGATGTGGGGCTTTCCATTAACTCATGTATTTTGCACTGGAATAATCAATAATAAGTATAGCAAGAATAATATATCTATATATATATATATATATATATACACTTATATATATATATATATATATATATATATATATATATATATATATATATATATATATATATATATATATATATATATATATATATATATATATATATATATATATGCATATATATATATATATATATATATATATATATATATATGCATATATATATATATATATATATATATATATATATATATATATATATATATATACATGCATAGAGAAATCAGTGAGTTGGTGTAGAGTGTAGGTGCGAGACCAGTGGCGACTAACACTTCTTTTTCTCCGTATTCTCTATTGGTACAGTTAGTTAGAAGTGCCTCGTCACTTGAACTGGACAGAGTGGTTGCACCCGCACCCCCAGGCGGCCAAATGCCTTCCGTTGCTTTGCGTGGCCAGGAAGTGGCCGCTTTTTCAATGCCAATGGTTGTCTCGCAGTATATAAGCTGGGCGCTTGTTACACTGGGCACAGTTCTCCACTGCCTCTCACACCACACCCAGCCATGAACAAGGTGAGAGAGGGAGAGATAGAGTAAGTAAGGTGCCTTATGTGAAGACTGCTGTAATAGTATTGAATGGTTTCAGAAAACTTGGCAAGCATTACAGGACATAAACTTAGAGGTCGCAAGAAGAGTAATAAGTATTGCCGCGATAGGTGAATGCACTTCATAAGGGAAGTTGTATCCTTCATCCTCTCCATTTGCTCAAGGTAGTGCTTCCCAGGTGTTGCTGCAGCATTCGACGATGCATTGTGTTCTAACTCCTTTACAACAGAACAGGCGATGGCGATTTTTCTCTACTGGCAGGTCGTTGAATAGTTCTTTCTTATGATGTTTGCTCACCTAATGTGCCATTGTCACAGTGTTCGACGCGTGTGTGTGTGTCACATAGGTAACAGTTGATACCTCCAGCATCAGCTTTAGGAACGTTCAAAGGATAAGAAGTAACCGTGTCGTAAATGTTCTGAATCTCATCAGGGAATATGGCCCCGCTGTGGCAAGAGGAACTTAAGTTCTTCAGGAACAGGAACCCGTGAAAATCGCCTCCATGTGTATTGCCCCTCCTGATAAGGAGCCCGCATTTCCTCCGTTCTATCCTAAGCAATCCAGGAGTCCTTCGACGTGGGTATTTATTTGCCTCCCTACATGCAGAAGAGAAGCATGATCGTTTGATCCTATTCACTGTACATATTCCGACGCAAACGTGCACGTACAAAAAGTGTGATCACAATAGTTTGTACTTTTGCAGTTTTTCGTCCTCGTCGCACTGGCCGTGGTGGCCTCGGTGGCCGCCTCCGACGCTGACCTGGCCAACGAGGAGTCCGTTCTCGTGAATTCATACGCCGAGCCTGGCTACGGCTACTCCACCGGCTACGGCTACGGTGGCGTCGGCCTAGGCTACGGTCACGGCTACTCTGGCTATGGCCTGGGCTATGCTGGACACGGACTCGGCTACTCCGGCTACGGCCTGGGCTATGCTGGACGCGGACTTGGCTACTCTGGTTACGGCCTGGGATATGCTGGTCACGGACTTGGCTACTCTGGCCACGGCATTGGCTACTCCGGTTCCTCCGGCTACGGTCTTGGATACGGACGTGGCTACTCCGGTTACTCCGGCTACGGTCTTGGATACGGACGTGGCTACTCCGGTTACTCCGGCTACGGTCTTGGATACGGACGTGGCTATTGACTCAATGGACTTCACTACTAAATATTTCCTCTGATAATCATCAGATGAAGTGCGAAGCTTCAAAGTGATACTTGCTCCCACTATGTGGTGTGCTCCATGTTCCTGACCTTACCGTGTGTGGACAGGGTCATAACCTCTGCATTATGGACAGCATCCAGACGTCCGAGGCAGGCGATGTACCCATTTGTTAAACAATATATGCCTGAACATGCACATACTCGTTTGTGTCCGGTAGAGGCTGGCACCATTACACGACGTACTGAAGCAATGCAGCGGCGTATTGACGCGGTACACTTGGTTTGCTTTGGCCAGGGTACGACAGAGGAGAAGGCGTCGTGTCCCGTTACCTTTTAGGGGGAGGGTAGATGGGAGCATTGCTGAAAACCTTTCCGCACTAAGCGCAAGCTTGGCTTGGTGAATTTTGACGCTCGCCTGTGTGGATGGTGGTGGGGCCTGGAAGAATGCTTCTTACCTTAGTAATTTGACATAGCATTGTCTTTTTATCCCATGAAACCGGTAGTGGAAGGTGCCATCAGGTATTCTGAGCGGCGGTGGCGGGAATAGAAGGTGTCATCAGGTATTCTGAGCGGCGGTGGCGGGAACAGAAGGTGCCATCAGGTATTCTGAGCGGCGGTGGCGGGAATAGAAGGTGCCATCAGGTATTCTGAGCGGCGGTGGCGGGAATAGAAGGTGCCATCAGGTATTCTGAGCGGCGGTGGCGGGAATAGAAGGTGCCATCAGGTATTCTGAGCGGCGGTGGCGGGAACAAAAGGTGCCATCAGGTATTCTGAGCGGCGGTGGCGGGAATAGAAGGTGCCATCAGGTATTCTGAGCGGCGGTGGCGGGAATAGAAGGTGCCATCAGGTATTCTGAGCGGCGGTGGCGGGAATAGAAGGTGCCATCAGGTATTCTGAGCGGGGGTGGCGGGAATAGAAGGTGTCATCAGGTGTGTTGCGAACACACAGGCTTTTTTGTAATATGGCAGCATATGGCACCGATGCAAACGATGAGCTGCTGGTCAGCTGACCGCATGTTCTAGAAGCTACCGACTCGATTTCGTTGTCGTTCTGGGCGCTACCGCCACTGTGTTTTGTGCTTTTGCCAAAGTGAGCTGAGCTGTTGTTCGTCGCCTGAAGGCTGGAATACAATGGGCAATGTCGGACTCTCGTTTGATTGCAATGCTTCCGATGGTTGGTTGAACCATGCTTCCCATGGTTGGTTGAATCATGCTTCCCATCTCCCTCACCTTAAAAGAAGCGTTGTATGGCACCGTTGCCTCTGTCGTACCTTGGCGAGAGCAGATCAAGTGTACCGCCTCAATACGCCGCTGTAAGCACTGCTTCAGTGCGTCGTGTAATAATGTAATCGTTAACCGCAAACAAACAACCAGGAACGCGCACGCTCAACTGAAACGATTACGCTTCGAGCCCAGTGAGCCTCTGGAGGAATTTCTGACAGATTCAAGAAGTTAGTGCTGACGGGCATACCTCGACAGTGACCGTGATGTGGTCCATGGGCGGTCCGTGGCGCCCAAGTGAGGTGAGGCAGAAAAAAAATCGCGGATTTCGACCAGTGCTTTTCATAAGTGCCCATTATTATTGTATGTTAAGATGAGTATAGGCAACTTAATTTGGTGCCGCAAGGTGCCAAACCTATCACCATCGTTTCGAAGTCAGTGGATTTCACCCCTCTCACTCGTGTTCAAATGTTTCCGAAATTGCCGGGAAGTTTTATATATCAAATATCATTTAGGTTTAAGTATATTTCCATTTCATAACCCGAAATGGTTGGGATGCACACACACACATGTCATATATGTTATATAATATATATATACATATATATGCATACATATATATATATATAGATATGTATATATATAAGTGTATATATATGTATATGTACATATATATATATGTACATATATATATATATCTATATATATATATATATATATATATATATATATATATATATATATATATATATATAAGTGTATGTATGTACATGTATATATATAGATATATTATTCTTGCTATACTTATTATTGATTATTCCAGTGCAAAATACATGAAGTTAATGGAAAGCCCCACATCGATGGAGCGCATGCTCCGTGATACCCCATTCAAAAGTCTAAATTATTTGTGGACAGAGCCAACATTGAAGGGGCGCCTGCCCTTCAAAATTATACAAACAGAATACGCCTGGTCTAGACGTATATGAATGAAAAATGGAAAACAATCCTAAAAATCGGCTGCAGGTTCCGTATCTGCACGTGAGTGATAAGGGCGTGCTATTTCAACCAGTATAGGTGCCTCCACCGGTAGCCTAAATATAGTGTTGGCGCCTTTTCCTGGCCGGATGGGTGCCACCTTCCCATGGGGGCACACGCTCCCAGTACCCCCACCCTTGTTTACGCCCCTGCACCCAGTGGAAAGGAATTATGTTGCAACAGTTATCTCTTACTTGTTCCTACCCCTCCTACCCGGCCGTGATCTTCATTTCGCCTGTATCATCATACTGCTACTACCCGTGACACCACGCGATTCTTGCGGCAATTGACATGGATCCAGTCAGCGTGGGTCCAAGCGAAAAATCCAAGTGTTAGGGAAAGTATACCTCAGATTCCTGGAGAAGATTCTTCAAGCTTTCAAATGAACCCCGTTTTGTCCCATTTCGATGGTATTCAAGATTGGAAGTATCGTGTAGAAAACACGGACGTTTCGCTGGAACGCCTACGGGACTGAGCAATTGTCCAGCCCATGTGACGTCACCGATTGCCAAATAATATTGGAGGGCTCGGCCACCCTGCACTTGTTATGAAACGAAAACTTACTATATGGCGATAAGTTCGAGAGGCTAGCCTCTGCCGACCGGTGATAGGGCTCTTCGGAAGCTAAGATGTAAATGGCGTAAATGTAAATGAACTTCAATTTTCACCATAATCATGAACCATTAATGCATATTTGTTTCCAGTTTTCCAAGTTTGCTATTCTCAAATGGATGAAAGCACCATTTTATGAAAATATCTTACAAAAATACTTCCTAGCTCTACTCGTGTGAGGCACTGCCTTAGTGCCTTACATGGGTGGACCGCTCCTGATGTGGTCTATTTCAACTCGTTTGAGGGTAGTACCAGCTAATGTTGTATCGCAACGAAGTGAAGCGATGTGAGCAATATAAATTCGTAGACCGCGGGAAGTTCGTAAGACTGCGACTATTTTGCGTAGCATGGATGGTTTAACTGCAGGGTTAGGCTGGACGACGGCAAAATGTCGTCGGTGCACCACAACAAGCTGAAGCCGCTCCGGTCCTCCATTCTCTGTGACCTCATCAGGCCGTGTGTCACAACGCGGCACGAAGCCCTGACAGATACGGCAGCCAGTGGTGAAACAGGGCTAAAAAATTGTATCGTTCTGTCGTCGTGGACGACAACCACGAACGGGGACTTTTGGCGACCACATTTCCATATCATTAGAAATATTATATGTGAAATCATATAAATGGTACCTACTATACATAAAATTGACTACGTCACGATATCCGTGTCATGGTACGCAGGATTGAAACGAATCGGATTGGACCGGGACTGGAAATGTCCCTTCCGTGCAGACCTCTAGAAATGTTAAACCGTGCAGACCTCTACCACCCACCGCCACGCTACCATTTCTTCATTCCCATCGTACGCTTTTGGGTTTCTAGTATCTAGTATCTAGTACGCTCAGCGGGAAAAAAATGACTCAACGGCAACAAAGTATCGTCGAGACAACCATTCCATCGTTCAGACGACCGCCGACGATAAAATTGTCTCCCGTTTAGCGCAGAGCCAATGGCATGCCTTCTGGTCGCCGGTGGTTGTCCTCCGTCCCGGTTCCACTTGATGCTCGATGGCAGCGTTACAGAAGTACCCATCTATGGTATATTCAGCGGCTTTGGAGGCAAGCGACTAGACCACTGGTACTAAAACAACACTAGACCTACGTTAAGTAATGAATAATTTATAACATGAGCTGATTTTTTTAAACAATTTCAATTTGAATCCTTTTTTCATGTAGGATGTACAATATTTTTAATTTAATTAAAATCGTTGGAAAGAATCTAGAAGAATGTCATTCTTTTACGCGAATTCCCTCGCGTTCAAATCCTTCCATTTCCCTTTTAAACGCGACGATGTGCGTCGAAGAGTGAAATAGGTAATTGATCACGGTTCTTTGTAACTGATGAGTGGTGAATGAGTGCGGCAAGATAAAACTACCAAGTTCGAATTCTCTGGAGTGTTAATCAAACAATTGTTTTCATTTTTGGACTTATATGAGACCAAATGAAGTGGTTCGGTCTGAAACAGACTCCAGACACAGACTCTATTCAGGGCCAGGGTGTAAGGGTGACAAAGAGAGTAAGGTCATCCTGTAGATGTGGACATTGCGATTGGAAAGGTACTGCACAGAACATTTACAAACATTCAAAAGTCAAGCACCCAGGTCTACCAGTGTTAAGAGTACTGCAAGATAGCCATTTTGGCCCTGGCAGGCGATTTGATTGGACTTGCAAGCCAGCACTGGATCATCAACCATCAAGCTCAGGTGAAAATCTTGGTATATGAATTACATTTGAGTAAAATATAGTCACCTAAAGGTAATTAGAAAATATATTTTGGTGTGTAGGTACCTACTCAGCAGGCATTGCACTGCAGTTGGTGGCAATTCATACAATATAGGGATGGCGAATTTTAGCCACCTGGTGGTTTAAACCATGGATTAAACTGGCTGGCATAAATTAATTTAAGCCACTCTGGCTTAAATTATACTTCTGGTATGGCTGGAGGGCAGTGATTGACATTAGTTAGGGAAGCATCAATTATGATTCCAAAATGTGCTACACTCGTACTACACAAGTATGGACACCAGCAGCACCAAAATCATGCATTGTAAGTTTCATTTGCCTCAGTTTGCAAATTCAGCACTGGGATGACCATTAAATTTAGTGCTGGGATAACATAAGCATGCAAAATATCCCATCAGCCACATGAGTTCCCTAATGCCTTGTAGTATTTTGGAGGTCATAGGCACCAGCACTGAATTCAAATTGGGCTCTTAAAATGTGAGAAATGCAAACAAAGCTAGTTACCTACCTACCTAGGTCAAACATTCATTGTTTAGGTAACAAATGTGCTAGTTCCTCCAAGGAAGTAGTGGTAGGTGTGCCCCAAAAACCAATGGTTTATATCAGGCTGGATATATTGGGCTATGATGAACCTAAATACAGACAAAATGTCTTGTGACTAACAAGTTAACCATAGTTTGAATATTCAACCCATGTTTACAACTATTGCCATATATTGACACATGCATCCAGCGGCACAACCTGAGGGGGGCTAAAGTCCCTATAGCACCCTCCAGAAGCAAGAGAGGGGCCCTTATGGGTGTCCTGAGAGAGAGGATATAGCCCCTTTGGCCCCCCCTCTGGTTGTGCCACTGCATACATCACAACACAGCACACACAATCCCAGTGTCCTGAAATTCATAATTTTAAGTGGAAATCCCTGTTTTTTGTGTTTACCTCACTTGAGATGGTTTGGACTAACCAGTATGGTTCGCAAGCCCCTGTTTTTCGTTATATTGCTTCAATACCAGAGAAGGAATGCTTTTATTGCTTTAATACCAGATAATAAACACAAACCAAAGGGGGTTTTCTTCCTAACTACCTGGTTTTTGCTCAGTGCTTACATAATTCCCACCTGTCTCAAAACGAATTTCAGAACCATGCACAATCCCTTGTCTCCACTTCCATCAGTGTTTCCATCCTTGTCTCCAAACATGAAATAATGTGCTACCATACCATGCCGTAGAAGGTGCGCAATAGTTGAAAATGTGTGCAAAATGTGGGATAGGTGGATAACAGATTGCTTACTGTTAGTTATGAATATAGTCCCATTGGCACTGCTGCTGCTGGTCACTGCTTCTAAAAATCATGTAGTAATATATGAAAATAAATGGGTCAATGGATCAGCTGATGAAGTACCTGTTATGATGTCATGTATGGGATAGATATTTACCAAATTTGTTTGAGCAAATCAATGCCTACAAATTTATTTAAAATCTACAGCAATTCTTCTGCCTCAAGTAGATAATTTACATAACTGAGACTGGCATTTTATTCAATTCCATGTTATAAATCCATTACGTGGCAAAAGTCAAACCACCTAGGTGCTGTATATATCTTTTCTATCAAACAATCTATGTGTATTTATCACAGGTAACTCAAAAGTTTCACCATCTAGTTTTTCTTTCAGACACTGTGCTCGAGACTGAGCCACCAACCTTCAATCTGGACAACCCTACTTCAGCTGAAGTAGAGGATGATCCTGATGTCCCTAAGCCAGCAGGCAATGGGGTGGACCCAATGGAACCAGAAGGTATGTGTCTGTTTTGTATTTCACATTAGGGTATTCAGGATAGCTGGGTAGCTCAATTGGTCAGGCATTAAGCTTACAATGGGCATATGTTACATGTTCAAATGCCAAAGAATCCTGATGTGGTTTAGTCTCCTATGTTTTGTCATTGTTGTTTCACTGTTCACATAGCCATAGAGGTGTTCAATTCATTATTTGGAATTTAAACTCCATTACATGCTATACCTACTATAAGAGGTAAGTTAGGCCCAAAGCAGTGCTTAGAACCTTACTCCAGAAAATGTCATTAAAGTATCCTGGGCTATGGCTGCGAAGGTTTGGATCAATCATGGTTGCAAACTGCAATGCGACCCCCAACTTATGTAATTATTGTTTCACATGCCTGGAACCACTGAACTTTCCACTGCATGGTAATTATTATTTGCTGGCACAAGAAATACTGAATAATTTATTTAAAGCACTCAGCTAATTCAGTATAACAGAAATGTGACTTAGATAGCTCAATTAAAACATGAAACATTTAAAACATGATAGCTCAGCTTAACCCGTGACCCACTGGGGTCCTCAGCCGAACGCGCCCCACTGGGGGGGGGAATATTACCCCCAGTCTAACTCGGCTCCTATGGGGAGTAGGAGGAAAAATCCTATACCGTTAGATAGCCCGTGACAGGATCTTTTAAAGATATGTGAGTCATTTGTCAGCTCAGGTCAATATTAAGGTCACTCGAGGCCCTCTAAGGTCAAATTTGGCTAAATCCAGGATCTGCCCCCATATACCCCAATATATCTCTGGATCTATGATAGCTAAGAAGAAACGGACACCGCCACAAGGCTCTTGAAAAATGCTTTCGGTTTGGTGCGATCAGATTTTGGCTCAGGTCAATAGTTTAGCCTCCAGAGGTCATCAAAGGTCAAAACCGGCGATTATGGGTAAAAGGTTTTTTGTGAATAACTTTTTACATAATTATGATAAAGCGACAATTCACACGCCATCGTGTTTGTCTCATCGAGAGGCGTTCAACAATATATGGCATGACCTGGTTAGGCGAAATCTCAAATTTGGCTTCAAGTCAAGGTCACCCGTTGACCTAGGTATTTATTTATTTTTATAATGTCGACCCCTGTTTCGTATGCAGTAGCCTATCCTATTTGGCTACACGCACTGTTACAGGCTCGATTGCTATTGGGCTTTCCCATCGCCAACTATTCAAAAGTTAGGACAGCCAGCTTAGGAATGCCTCATGATGCCAATATACATGTCATTGCTTTCCACACCTACAGTTCACTATAACTATTTGCATCTTTTTATTTGTCTTTTTTTGCAGATAGGCCACCACCAGTTATTAGTAGAAGTAGCCCCAGGAGCACCTCAGCTAGATAGCAAGCTAGTAACGCCAAGGCACTCCTGGGGCCACAAAGTGAAAAGTGTTATGAGGGGAAAAGTGTACATACATGTGCACTATCACACAAATATGTGTGACAGTGTCTCAGCATATCAACACACATGAAACATTTATACCTAAACTTACTTCACATACAAGAATACATGCACTCACACATACATACAAATATATATACATACATATATGTACATACATAAGTACACACTGATCTGCATCCATGCACATCCATTCACAAACAGGCACACAGTAGCACACAGCTGAAATCACATGCAATTAATCATATAGGTACAAATGCATCATCGCATATGCAATATTTGTTTGTCCAGCTTTACTCATGCATACGTATCATACATATCAACCTACATATATCCTCTCCTTTTTGTAATGCGAAATTGTTAATTTGACTAACCATTTAGCTTGAGATGTATAAGTCAATAAAATATGTTCTGATAACTATTTTTATATCTTCTTTCTTAATAGGTACATGATTACAGGACGGAAATTTTGCACCAATGATAATATTCCAAGTTCTTGGCGCTATAAATGATATGGAATGAAGTCTATAGGTTTTTGATGAAAAAGGTACATGGAAATGTTCAGCATGCCTCAAGTTACTTGGTGATGTGTATTTGAACATATTCATTACAGTGATTGGTAATGTTTGATTAAGAAATCTGTGAAGTAGTAGTATGTTCTGTTCTTGTACAATATGAGGGAACTTCAATATGTTATATTTGACAAATAGTTCATTTGTAGGATATGAATAGTGCTGATTATCTATGATTCGTAACGCCCTTTTTGTATTTTTAACAATTCTGTCTAATCGTGTTGGAAAATTGTTTCCCCATATTAATGCACAATAATTGAAATATGGAAGAATCAAAGTATTATATAAATATTTCAATTCACGACTTGTGATAAAGAATTTTGCTCTTCCCATTATTCCTAGATTTCTGCTAGTTTTTGCAGCAACATATGCTATGTGAAATTTCCATGTTAACTTTTCATCAACTATTACTCCAAGATATGTGATTTGCTGTTTCCTATGAACTATTTGAGAATTTATTGCTATATTTAAGTCAGCACAAGGCATACTGGAGTAAATTTGGTAGTTTGTTTTGTTGACATTCCGTGATAATCTATTGGCCTGAAACCATTCAGTCATTCCTGATACATTGGCATTGACTTTAATTTGTAATTCCTCAATATTCGTAGCTTTGATCATGACAGCAGCATCATCAGCAAATAAATATAATGTCCCATCTAAAGAATTACCCAAATCATTAATGTATATAAGGAAGAGTAGTGGACCGAGGATGGAGCCTTGTGGAACTCCCATAATAATGCACTCTGCATCTGAGACTACATCATTCATTTTAATTTGCTGATATCGATGTATTAAATAAGAATGCAATATCATGAGCAAAGTTCCTGATATGCCAATATGTTGTATTTTTTAAAGTAAAATGTCCATGCTCGCAGTATCAAAGGCTTTTTTCAAGTCAATATAGAGACCACATGTAAGTTCTTTCTTTTCCAAAGATGTTGTAATTTGGTCATACATGTGAGCAATCGGCATGTATGTGCTATGCTTTTTTATAAATCCAAATTGGAGAGTGCTGAGTACATTATTCAGTTCTAGATAAGATAAGAGGTAAGAATATACCATTTGTTCAATAATTTTTGAAAATACTGATAGCATAGAAATTGACCTATAATTTGTGAATTTGTTCAATTCTCCTGATTTAAATACAGGGATAACTATGGCTTGTTTAAGTTGCATAGGAAACTCTCCACTTCTGAAACAGAGGTTAAAGAAGTGGGTGATTTGTGTCAGGATACTTTTATATGTCAGTAAGAGAGTTTTTGTGCTGATGCCATCAGCCCCTCCTCGAACAGTGTTCAGTGACTTTATAATTGCATCGACTTGGATTTCATTAGCATACATTTCGTCATCCCAATTAGCATAGTCATGCCCAGCAATGTATTCTATTGGGTCTTTGTTAGAAATAGTGATATTCCTTTCTAACTTGTAGCCAATAGTTGAAAAGAAATTGTTGAAGGCATTAGGAATTTGTCCTGTTTGATATTCATTGTCTTCTTCATCTAACATGGTTTCTGGGATTTTTTGCTTTGTACTATGTTTATTTATCAGCTCATGTAGTAGCTTCCAAGTTTTTTTTTCCATTTGATTTGCTGCAGTGAAAGGCATTTGAATAGTATAGCTTCTTTGCTTCTCTAAGTATTTTGATAAGTATGTTTCGGAATTGTTTATATTGGACCTCGTTGTGTGGATTTGGATTTTTAATAAACTTCTTATACAGTTTGTTTTTTCGATTTATAGAACATAATATGCCAGAGCTAATCCAGGCTTTCATTGGGGTTTTCCTCCTACTTGGGCAAATCTTTTTTGTAATAAAATGCATGCCATCTTTATATGCTGAGAGCAAATCATCACATGCTATATTTGGGTCATTGTGGCGATTAAAATTATTAAGTCTTGATACTAAATGGTCATTTAAGAGATGGATTCGATTGTAATCAAGTATTTCTTTGGGATAATTTGACTCTATACTTTTTGTCTGGGCAGTTAATGTTACAAACACTGGAAAATGATCTGAAAGGTCTTCTATCAATATACCTGATGAGGAAATGCATGAAAAATCATTTATGAAGATATTGTCCAATAGGGAGCTAGTAGTATTTTGCACCCGAGTAGCATTTGTGATTGTTGGTAGAAAACTATATGACAATAATTGGTTTGAGAATCTCTCCACATTTCTATCATTTTTAATATTTAATAGATTGTAGTTGAAATCTCCTGTGAAAATTGTAAGCTTTCTCTCATTCTCAATTATTTGCAGCAATTTTTCAGTGCCCTCAAGAAAATTATCATGGCAGAAACTTGGTGGACGATAAATCTGGCAAATGATTAATGATCTAGTACTATTTCGAGACTCCAGTTTGATTTCAACAGCAGCAGCTTCATCAAGTTGATCTACAATATCTTTTCTTTCTCTTGATTCCAAACTATTATGAATGTAAATTGCAGACCCTCCTCCTTCTCCTTGCCTTCGACTTGCTGCATACATTTGATAATTTCTCATTTTGAAGAACTTTTCTGTATCTTTGCTAAGCCATGTTTCAGATAAACATATAGCTGACCAGGTGATTCCTGTTGTAGCTAAAAAGTTTTCTAAGTCATCAAATTTATTCTTGACAGACCTAATATTTAAGTGTATTATGGAAAACTCACCCTGTACGTCTGCTTGCTTGGAAGTAAGTTTGCTTGGAAGTATATAATCACATTGTCTTAGGGGTGTGTTCACATGCAGACAATTCATCTCCCAGTCCCTGTTTTAAGTAGTCGAGAAAACTGGCCTGCCCTTGATATATATCTCCGGTCACCGTAATACTCCTTAGATTCCTACCTTACCTTGTCTCAGTTTTCTGTTTCACCTAATTAACCTGATTCCGATACCAGTATATTTTTCACCTTTTCTCATCTGGACCCAGACTGGGGTGTCACAAGGAAAGAAGAAAAGAGAGAAAGAAACATGTATACAACTCAATATGTTTGTAAGGCCCATTTATTTTTTAAAATTTCATTTCGGTTTTCATTTCATTCTAGTTACAAACCGAGTCACACGCATTTCGTGCTTTTTTAAAAGCATTCAAACATTCAACAAACATTTCTTTTTTCATTTTTGTCGCCGTCTGGTTGAGCACAGAGGGTGGCTGGTAAATAAAAGGCGTCTAAATAAAATGAGTAATGGATATGCCTTAGAATATAGTTTTCAGGAAGTGATTTGACAAACAAAGTGAAGTGCTATTCATAAATTTGTTTGCAGTTCTATGATAGCAAAGCTGCATAATAGTTTTGGGATTATGTGATTGCGAAGCTGAATAATATAATATATCTTGCAGTTTTTCATATTATCATTACACGTGCGCAGTGTTTGTAAGCGAGGAGTTTCATTGATGGGGTGTTCCAAGGTCGTATGCAGGAGCGCTGTTTATACCCATTCATAGTCGTAATTGGTTGGCTTTATAGTAAATTAGGCAGTTGCTAGGTATTGCCATGAAGTGCTCTGTTTTATTGTGTGGTATGTATAATTGATTTAATGAATGGTATCCCACTCAGGTAAATGGGCAAGTGGTCACCTGTTCAGGCTAACATGCTGAAGTGAACTTGCTAATGATGATGATTTGATTTGTAATATTTCTAGCCACCCAGGCACCTAGGAAGGTAGGAGGTAATTGCGTACTAATGCAACTCTACCATAGCAGCATGGTAGGATGTATGTAATAAGATTGTGAGAGATGACAACAGATGCTGAAAGAGGATAAATTGGTAGGTAGGTAGGTAGGTAGCCACCCATCTAGGTAGTTGGTTGATTTGGAGATCCAGCCTACAGTCAACAGAACAACATCCAGATGGTGGATCTATCCAGGTGAGAAAGGATGCCATGGCTTTCATGGATGTAAATAGGCACATGCACATGCACAGTTGCACATACATGCACATACCCGCATATACAATTACATATACTTACATATCCACACCCAAGGGCACAGGGAATCAATTGCAGCTCATAAAGGTATAAAGGTGCATATGCTATGTTTATTTTTTTAAATGATGCAAATGCTGCTGTGTGGACCACTCAATGCAATATCCAAAGGAGACTATCATGGAAATCAATGAGGATACATATGAAGGACCTCAGCACAGCAGACGAATGTAATGTTAATGGCCAGCTTTGGTGGGTTGGTACCATTGTGTACCCTCTGTGGACATATTGTGTATTATATGCCACTATGTGTATGAGCTTGTAATTACTTACAGCTCACTCTTGTAAGTTACTCCATAATTTCACAAGTATGCTGGAGTTTTGCACATGGCACCCCTGAGGCCTCAGATTAAAAGAGCTTCTTTGAAGCAAGTCAGCTTTTCAGCTTAGACTTCACCTTTCATTCACACTCACATTCACTCTCCATGGTCCCACGTCATACCAATAGCACCATGGCAGTATGAGCGGGAGCATAGCCAGGGGGTGTCTTAATTGTGTCAATGCATGTGAGTCTAAACTGTCATCCAAAAGCTGCCATGTCTCACATCATCTACATATGTTTAGTCCCACAACATGAACCCCTGTAAAGCATCCCCATGTAGATATAAATAAAAGAAATAAAATAATTTTTGGGTGGTCCAGACAACAATGGATCTGCATTGTGGTATGCATATGCTACCCTCTCCATCTACTGCTCTGCAATTGATCCCCGCACCCTATTTCTTCCACCCCTTGCCCCACTCCTGGTTGTACGTACAGTGAGCTCTTCAAGATCCACCCTCTGAGATGTTCTGCCTCCTGTAGGTGATTCATCTTTATGGAAGGATTTTTTGGGACTGATAGTGTGGTGCCGGCTTGGTTGGTGCATTTTCAGTTGCGTGTATAATTTCATGATATGCCAAGTTATGATGAATGTGGACATACCTCTGTTCTCTACTCTTTCGTGCCATTAACCTTCCATTTTTTTGTGTGATAATTTACTATCAGTCCTTTCTCCCATAGGTCTCCTAATACCTGCATTTGTTTCGCCCGTTTTGCAGTCAAATTTTCATGTACTATGATTTTGGTCTTGTAATCACCTGTCTGATTGAATTTGAGTCATAAACAGCACTCCTGTCATCAAGGTCTTGGAATTTGACCAACACCCTCTTATTTTGTCTCAGACTGTGGCATGCTGAGATTGAACCTTTCAGTTTCACTCCAAGTTTCTCTTCTATGACCTTTTTCGTGATTTCCCTTGTCTTTCCTGGTTCCTCATATGTGTATTGGTGGGGCAAATGGGAACCCACCCCCACCGAGTATCAGAGAATCCTTCCGTGTGTGTTGTTCAAGTTCATCCATCCGATTGTTTGTGCTACTAGTTCCTTTTTTAGTTGTTTGTTTTCCTCCTTTAATTGTTTCATCCTCATCTTTGATTTTGCATTCTTCCTTGATATCCTGCATCTCCCTTCTAAGCTCCATTTCAATTTTTTGTATTCCCTCTTGTATCACTTTGTTTACATCCTCCATGACAACCCAGTCCAGGTCCCAATTTAATCTCATATCACCTAGTAAGTTAGGTCAATTGTGTTTATAATCCTAGTCTAGTTTTACCCACTAATTTACCAGTAGCAGCCAAAGCACATAATCATAAATAAATAAAAAAAAACGGAACAAGATAGTCTGTATCTACGCCTTGATCTACCGGTGCGCCACTTTCGCCCCGTATGCGCCACTTATGCGTCCGGACCGCTCGCCGTCACAGAGCCGAA
>JAOTOL010000254.1:0-17566 GCA_034440575.1 Imbricaverruca yamaguchii | reverse complement strand
GGCTGTCAGAACTCGTCGATGTCCGATGGCTCCGCGTCTCAGATGTGAGCGTGTGACGCAGCACAGTATCTCACCACCTGTGTCTTAAATGTATTCAGCGAGTCTGTGAAGATGTCGCACTCGGTGTCATCGCTAAAAATGCGTTCGCTACTCTCAATAATCTGTTAAACAAGCCGCACCTAATGGTTTCTACACGTGCATACGGTACATGGAATAAAACAGGTTGCCTGTTTCTCCTGACTGGGACACTTAATCCAAAGGTTTGCAATAACATTGATGAGTCTATCCTCCCACATAAAACATTTCGTAAGAACATGATGTCGGATTGTATGCGACGAGTGGACACAGATGTCATGTTATAAAAGCGAAGAAGGTCCTGATATTGTAAAGATTCCGGTCGAGGTGTGGCACTACAGTGTTGGGCAAGCCACATTAAAAATGTATGTTCCACCCTATCAATCCTGGTGAGATGTGTTGAAGCTGCGCCTGCCCAGATGACGGAGCAATACTCAAGGCGAGACCTAATGTTCGCGTTATATGCCGCCAACAGAGCAATTTTCGAGAATTTGCTACCAGGAACCCCTGCTTGCATTGATCGAATAAAAAGTCCGAGAGCCCGGTTCGCGGATGACACAGTTTTTGCCACATGTTGTGCGAAAGTCAATTTGCTGTCCAGGTACACACCCAGGTCTCGCATCACAGTCTCACGCTGCAGCGTTGCATTGTGTACTTCATATTCGAAGCGCACAGGAGTACGGCGAAGAGTCATTGTGAATGATTTACATTTTAGAGGGTTCAAGGATAGCATCCAGTCTGCGGACCACTTACAAAGGGAATCAATATCCCTCTGCAAGCGTGTCGCGTCGTCCACAGACGCTACCCTCCTAAAGATTTTGACGTCATCAGCAAACATCAGACATTCCGAGTCAATACTGGATGGTAGGTCGTTCACAAATAGGGCAAATAACAGAGGAGCCAGCAAGCTCCCTTCCGGTACACAGAAGTGACGTCAGCCCGAGTCAGAGACCGCCCCGTTAACTATCACCCGCTGCCGGCGACCAGTCAGATATGACCGAATCAGAGAGAGCATTTTGTCTGAAACATGATATGCATTTTCGAGCTTGTATAGTAACAGCTTATGGTTGACACTTTGGAAAGCCGAAGAGTAGTCCGTATAGATTGCATCTGTCTGGCAACCAGCAGCGATGGAATCCCAGGCGTGTCTCAAGAAAACCGCCAGGTTTGAAGCACATGACCTTTTGGAATAAAACCGTGCTGGGTGTTAGTCAGTGCTGGCAAAAATGTGATCACTCAAAGCATTGTAGATGGTTTTTTCTAAAATCTTGCCACATAGGCAAAGAAGTGAAATGGCTCGGTAGTTCGTCGGATTTTTCCGGTTGCCTTTCTTATATATTGGTGTGATATTTGCCTTTTTCCACTGGTTGGGAAATTTTCCCTGCCTGATGGAAAGGATGCAAATTTTGTACAGCGGAACGCATAATTGGTCAGCACACTCACGGAGGATTCGGGCACTGATATTATCTGGTCCACATGCTTTATGCGGGTCAAGTCCAATGAGAATCGTGTAGATTTGTTCTAATGAGGGCCGAAAGTCTGTGAGATTAGACAGTCCATAGACCTGTAATGGTGGATACTGGGCTACATCCCGTGTTGTGAACTTGGCTGAAAAGGCTTTGTTCAACAGGTTGGCACGTTCAACGCCATCGCTGATTAACTTGTTTCCGTCTAGCAGAGACGGAACAGAACCACTCCTTTTAAAACATTTCAAAAATGACCAGTATCGCTTTGGATTTGTCTTAAAATCTTCAACTAGTCCCCTCAGATAACTGCAGTAGCTTCGTCCGATCAGACGTTTGAAGAAGTCGCGTTTGGCTGTAAATTCACGCCGAATGACACCGTCACTCGGGTGCCTTTTCATTCGACGATGTGCACATTCCTTCGCGGCTAGTGCACGCCTGGACTCAACGTCAAACCAGGGTGGAAGTCTACGGCGAGGAGTCACGACTGGCACATGATCACGAATAGCAGCTTCGATTAACGAGTAAAACACATCAACAGCATTGTCAACATCTAAGTCATCCAGAATGTTCCACGGTAAAAGTTCCAGACAGCGTCGTAATGAATTAAAATCTGCTCTCTTGTAGTCGTAAGCAGTCGATCTTGTCACAGCTGGTGGTGATGGCCTCGGCAGGAAGAACTTTGCCTGGATCTCGTCATGGTCCGAGTCTATAATTCCCTTCCGAACGAAGGTTTCTGCTACGATGTCGATAGTGAGCACTAAGTCTAAAATGTTGTTGACTCTGGTAGATTGAGTGACGTATTGTCGCAGGCCTTGGAGATCACACGCTTCCAGGAAGCGGTTGGCCCTGGCCGTTTGTCTAAGCCTGACTGGGCTGGCCCAGTCTGACGCAGACGGTACCCAGCCAAGCTCAGGAATATTGAAGTCGCCCAAGACCATCAGCCGGCGTCCGTAGGGAGCTCGCCTAAATGTCGAAAGATTTGTGTAATGGCGTTGTCGTCGTCTGGTGGCCTGTAGCACACAGCTACCGTCACGGTCGGATTGCCGAGGTCCACCAACAACAACTCAGTGTCCGGCATCGCCAGCAGACGTCGGGTCGGTAGCAGGGCGGCACGGACCGCACATGCCACACCCCCACCAACACGCCCATCCGATCGGTCTCTGCGGAACCAGGTGTGTTTGGGCAAGAAAGCCTGTAGTTCAGAATTCAACACAGAGTCGTCCAGCCACGTCTCAGTGAACGCTATAATGTCATACCGGTCGTACTCTGCCGCGGCCGCCCGAAGCTGTCCCAGCTTTCCACGGATGCTGCGGCAGTTCTGCATGATCGCAGTTATTCCGGACCCTGCACTTCTTGGGTGACTCCGCTGGTCGGGACCAACAGATGTCGTCGATCGGTCGAGGCCTGGACCCGGGTTTAGCTCGACATCTCCTGACATGATGAGGCGTGCCAGATTCCAAGTGGAGCATGATTTCGTGTCGTGTTGCATTCGGCTGCGGAAATATTTTGTAGCTCTTCCGACAGGTGATAGGAATCTTGGTACTGGTGGAGCCCACAGATGGCGTGGAGCCAACACTGTAAAGCTTCGGCTTTTGACGGTAAATGCCCCTGAGTGTCTTCTCAATATCCAGTCCGATCCATCACTTTCCAGGTCTGGGCAACGTCCAATACATGTAGAGACCAACAGCAATACGAGCAGCGACACGAAAAGCGCCCGCACGGCGGTCCTTGAACCCGGGTCCGTCGGTCGCCCTTGACCCAGCGACACGAGGTCACACGTTCTGACCACCCGGCCACCGGGCCGCCGAGCGCCCCGCGCACAGAGCCTGGCCACACTATACGAGCCGAAGTGTGCTGGCGGGCTTCGTCGGCCATGTTGGCACGGTTGCACCCTCCAACGCAGCACCGACACTAAGAGATTGTCGGGAGCGCACAGCAGCTAGAGAAGCTGGAACGGCTTCTTATTAAAGCTGATTTGAAGAATGTGGGAAACACCTTTAAGAGACAGAGCAAAAATGCATAATTCCACACGTCAGGTCAAAAAGGCAGGAGCGTCTGCCAGCCAACCACGTAGCACCCGCGCATGCGCACAATCTTATTTTGGTTTTTTGGCTTTTTTGGCTCTGGGCAGTTCATTTTGGTGGATACATGAAAAACAAAATTTATTTGGAATGTGAAAAAGACAGCGAAATCGACTAGGGCCATTATATTTGTTGGCCCCGGAAAGGATTCTTTTTTTGAATTTTCAAAATTTTGAGTTTTCAAGTTTTCTTTAATTTTCCTTTTCCAATTGGTAAAGCAGACCGAGAAACGTTGTTGGAAGTCAACTTGCCCTAATAAAAAATGCTTACTTTAGCCAGAATCTTCTACTTGAACTGCAATTGGCAAATATGCAAAATTTATATATATTCAAAAACGGAAAATGAGACAAATTCCACTCGTACGTTTTGTTGCATCACTAAAGATAAGCAAACACTGAAAGTTTCATTAAAATATCTGTATCTGTTAAAGCGTGACGACGGTTGAATTTGGAGGTGGCCTCGCTTGACCTTGGCTAACTCGTTGACTCTAGATGACCTGACTTCAAAATTTTGAATCAGCATGCCAAATTGATGTGGGAAAAGGTATGCCGAATTTGGGCGCACTGCCGCGCGCCGTTCGTCCACTATTCGCGAAAAACCTGAGGGGGCGGTTGAAACCTCCCCGGAGACGCGACGCGCTAATGTACTGCATAGTGTTTGTGATAGGTGAAGATCACGCCATAGGGGATAATAAGATCAACTTGGCTCGGTTGTGCCAATTGACACATTGCAATGCAGGGGAATACATCTTTCATATTAATTTCTTGAATTTCACTTAAAAACGTCATATCAACGCCCGAGTGATATTTCACTCCAGAGCTGTTATTAAATAAATATTACTCTCACCTACATACATAGGCGTAGGAACGTCTCAAAAAGTGGATGGGCCAGGGTCAATGGCAGGGGCGCACCCATAAATTTTGCCAAGTGCAATGGTTGAACACTTTTGGAAAGAATATTCGATAATTTTAATAGTGAACACACAACTTTTACGGGAAAGACCTATGGGAGGAGGCAGGTCCCTAGGCGCGCCTATCCCTGACAGCAACATGTGGCACTGAAAAAGAACACACAGCATAAGTACTTTCAAACTCATACTTCTCGCTGAACATGGAACTCTTCACGACTGGTGGAGTCAATAATAGGTTTATCTTCCTGGTGCAAGGGAAACCTCTAGTACCTATTACTGTTCAAATATAATGTCCTCAACTTCCAATATGTGTGTGCGGGGGAGTGCAAGCTCCCTACAGCCTCACTAATGATATGTGGGGTGCTCTGGTTTCCATGAACTGGCACTTTACGTCACTAAGATGTTCCCTTGGTAAATCTTCACCGATGTTGATGAGGATAAATATTGCGCAAGGACGTAAATTACTTGCTGCCCCATGGCAAAATAAGTCTCATGATTGATACAGGAAAGGATGAGAAACAGGAATGACGGGTGATCGCTGGTTCAAAATGATTGGATCCGGTTTGTGTCAGACATAGATTGGCAGACCGACAGACTGGGGCAAGGGAAAAACGTAATACATACAAATGCATTGTATGGTGTTTGTCCCTAAGAGCCTGACTCCAGCACATAGATTAGCATTCACCTCAATCATCTCTATAGTACACATTGTGCACCTAAGAATATCCGTCACATGTTTCAGGACCAACAATTCAGCACAAAATAGTTGGCATGTGACAACTCACGGCACCCCATAAAGCCATAAACGTGTTCAGACTTGCGAGCCGCAAGAACCCATCCCGAATTAAATTCAATGATTCATTCTCTTCTTCCCACGTTTTCTGGTGGCTGAGAAATCCGGCGGATAACTGCAGAGTTTTGACGAACCTAATTAATCTCTTTGGTTAAATACGGTTCCAGGTTAGCAACCGAACTGAGGTTCTAGTTAGGAGTTATTTCTTGGACCTTTCCGTTTTTCTTTGTCTATGGATGTGCTTTAGGATTTCGACAAATTTTATGTAGGGACCCGGCACATTTTTGTGACCCCGGCTCTTCTGTTTTGTTGCGTTTTTGTGCAGTGACAGCATCGTTTTTTAGGTATTGGCGCGTTTTCCCAGACCGCGAAGTGTTTATTTATGGGCGGGTATTTTTGTTCTTATTCTAGGACCATATCGTTTTTTGAAGGCCCCAGCTTGTTCTTTAGGCCCCCTTGCGGTCTCAAGGCCCTAGCGTGCTTTGAGGGTCCCGTTGTGTTTTGTTTTTAGATCCTGGTAGGTTTATTTAGAGCTGGAACGTATGTTTTAAGGCCCTGCTGCTTTTGCCAGCCTCGGTACGCTTCGGAGGGCCCAGTGCATCTTCGTCCTCCAGTTGTGATCCCAGGATCCCACTCCCGCTGTGCTCGTTTGAGGTTCCTCGCTCGCATTTGTGGGACCCCAGCACGATACTGGGGACTCCGGTATAACTTCTCGTGATCCCGTCGCGACTGTTTGGGCTCAGGCGCGTGGTTGCGGTGGAGGGATCCGACGAGTTTTTCATGCCGTATGTGACTTTTAAGCCATCGGATGATATGTTTGGGCTAATGAGCGATTTTCTTGGCTCGGACTTCCATTTTCCGGAATTTCTCTTTATTTTGGAGGGCTATGGCTTGGTCCTTGTCGGGTTTCTAGGCGATTTTTCGACGACGCTGTACTTATTTGTAGCTATAGACACCAATTTTATGGAGCCATGAGGTATTTTTTAGGCCTCAATCAGAATGTATGATGGGAATACCGACATAAATATTGGGTCCGAAGCGCGTTGTTTGGGTGCATGCGTTAGTTCACGGGGCGCGTTATACTTATTTAGGCCCCGGCGCTACTGTGGCATTACTGGCACACATTTTTGGGCACGGTGTAAGTTTTTTCTTGGTACCGGTTGTATTTATTTATAACTTCTAATTTCGTCATTTCGTTGTGGCCCCGTCACAAATATATGGGGCCCCAGATCATTTCCAGGTACTCCGACGCGATTTTTCGGTTGTTCGAAGCCCATGTCTTCAGGATGGATGGAAGGTATTTTCCTCTTTGATATGTCACTGTGGCTGTTCACCGATTTTTTTTCCAGCCGATGGTAACCTTCAGAGTAAAAAGGCTCTTAGGAATACTTTTTCGCAGGACCTGTTGTTAATTTTTGAGTGATCGGGTCAATTCGAATGAGTCCTTTTGTAATTGTTTTCGGTCGACTTCTATTTTTTGCAAGCACCCTGTCCGATATTTTTGCCCCCCGGTACGATTTTTCTGGCTCCCTGTTTATTTTTTTTCTGTGCTTCAACACGCTTTTTTACCGGGGTCCTAATGTTTTTTTTGCGTTTTTGGATCTTTGACGCAATTTTGCGGCCGCAGAGTAACATTTCGTGTACGAACTCATTTCTGGGAAGCCAGTTGCGACTTGTGTGGCTCCGGCGCGACTTTTTGGGCCCCTAGTGATTTCGAAGGGCAGCGGCGCAACATTTTTGGGTCTAAGTGCGACTTGGACCCTGTTTTCATTTTCTGCGATGCCTATTGCGAGTTTGAGTGGCTTCGACACGTATTTGGGGTGCAACACTTTTTGGTTTCTTTTGGAACAATTTCTGGGACCCCCTAGTTATTTTCCATGTCAACACTGTTTTTCGTTGCCCCGGTTTCACTTATTGTGTTCCCGATGAAATTATGAGGCTCGGGCTCGACTTTTCGGTACCTTCAGATTCGGCATGATTTCCAGTGGCCCGGCAAAACATTTTGTGGTCCCCATTGTGATTTTCAAGAACCCCGCACGACTTTTTCGGCACCGAGCCTCATTTTCTGGGCTCAGGCGCGAAATTTCGAAGCCCGAGCGTGATTTTCAAGGGTCCAGTTCGTCTTTCTGCGGCACCCATCGTGATTTTCCGGAATCACAGCGCGATTTTTGTGTGCTCCCAGCGTGATTTAACGGTGCCAGGTCCAACTTTTGGGTGTCCCAGCACGATTATCAAGGGCCCCGACCCGAACTTTTTGAACCACGCGTGATTTTGAGGTCCTGGCCATTCCTTTTGGTGGCTAGTGTCGTTTTCAAGGGCACCGGCGTAACTTCCGGTCTTTTTCGCCTCCAGCGTGATTTACAGGTACGTTACCCTACCTATGTCCTTGGCGTGACTTTCTGTAACCCTTGCGTGATTTATCGGGGTACGACGCGACCTTTTGAAGGCCCAGCGCTCTTTTCATGGACCCGATGCAACATTTCGGAGCCATCAACGTCATTTGTAGGATACCGGAACGACTTTTGGGGCCCAAATGTTACTCTCAGGGGCCTAAGTTGGATCTTGGGAGCCCCATCGTAATTTTAGGAACGCCCTGCGCGCCTTTTCAGGCCACAAAGCTATGTTTATGTTCCTAGATGTGACTGTTTGGGGACACCAGCAGTAGTTGTTAGGGAGCCTGGCGTTATTTTTCCGAACCGGGCGCGGTATTGAGGCCCACAAATTATGATAGGGAAGGGGACTGCTCCAATTCCCCCCTCCCCTCATCGGTACACTTTTGCACATGTCCCAATGATTGTATAGATTAACAATGACGTCTATAGAGTATATCGCACAAAATCAACTTCCCTATACCCATTTAACTGCTTGCACCACAAGTAGTGTTCATAAGTATACTCCCCTGCAATTGGCTTAAATTTATCACATTATCTTCAGGTTTCTTAAATATCAGCCTGGACATGCACATCACTGGACGATGAAAAGTCTTGATAGTAGTCTCCGTTGTTATTCGGTGTTTGAAAATTAATACATATGTGTTCATTCAATAGATTATGGGATCAGAGTCTAAAATGTGCAGATATTGTTGCATATACCATGAACCTACCATCTTACCGAAACATTTATGTTGAATGACATAACATGAATTCAATATTTAACATGCTATCGATGCCACTAAGCAGCTGAAAATCCACTCGGGTCAGTTCCCATGCTCGTCATGTGCCTTCTCAGGTCGCATGACATGCATCGCTCGTTACTCGTCACATCATTACCCTTCATATCACTCATCATGTGACCTTGTCAGGTCGCATCACGAGCTCTTAATCCTCCCTGAGGATTCTAAGATTCTGGGAGATTCTCGTACTGAAAGTTGATATAACAGTGTGTGGACTTCAGTATTGTATGTATGCTCCCTAATATACGATGGAAGTAAGTATTTTGCACATATCTGTGTGCTATGCCAGACTGAAAATCCAATGAAATGTGGAACTTTGTACGTTCTATTCCATAAGTTCAATCACGCAATGAATGTATAGTGGTAGCAATTTGCACTCTTCAATAATAAAAATAGACGTAAACGTTGAAGTGTATGGCAGCTAAGACCAAGGCCGTATATAATACATTGGTTTGTAATATCAAGGCAAGGAAATTGCACTTGAAAATTGCATGTCTTACCTTGATTGTGTTACGTTACTGCTCTCAGCCTTTACAATCTTCCACTCTATGCAATATTAATGAAATTGATGTTTAGGATGCTAATAGTCAAAGAACCAAGTTGAGACTCTAGTATGAACATATTTTGACACTGGCTAGCACATTATCTTCTTTATAGTATTTTCATAACGTAAGATAAGGTGTGAATGTCTATATATATGTTGCATCACATCAACTCCTGAATTAGTTACGTTATTGCAGGGTCATGGCCAAGTGTGCATGACTTAAGAAATGAAGTGCTGCGATGTGATATGTATAACTTTTACTTAGTTATGGGTTGCAAAAAGTTTTGTACACATTCAAATGTGTGAATGCTGCATTTTAGGCAATTTAGATGTCTCAAAAGTGGAAGGGCCAGCTACCATTATTGCCCCCCCCACACTTTGAAAAGTGGGTGGGCCATGCCCCCTGACCCCCTGTTCCTACGCCTATGCCTACCATATTCCATCCAGATCACGAATAAATCGCACTCAACAAATTTCGTGAAATATACGTAGCAGTCTGATCTAGAGGACTGGGGTACTTCCTCCAACCAAACGAGCTAGCCCAGCGAGCCGATTCAAATGAGTCATATGGTTTGATTGATACCGTTTTCCCGTCAAACTACGTATAGTATAGTGTATTCACGATCTGACGAATGCAGTCTTAACACGCGCACTGGAGGGGGAGGGACGAAGTCCGCACATAACTCCGGTTTTTCGCAAATCTTTCCCGATTGTACCGGTCGATATACGCAATGCTTTATATACCTGCCTAAAAATGTACCGCACGTCGTTTGACGTAAGAAAAACGAAAATTAGGCGAACATTTTGTCGAGCTACAGGCTATCTAAGTCAAAACATTTTGTAGGGCCAGACCACAGATATCGGCGCTGATGCGCTTCCGTATATTGGCAAAAGGGAAGTATTCTTGGCAACACTAGCGACTTGCTCGGTGTATATTGTTATGTTCTATAGTTCCAAAGTCATGTAAGGGGCACCGAGGTCAAGTCAGGTCATGTTAATGACAGGTCAACTGGAAGATTTTCATAAACGCAAATGACTCATACGATTCATGCCATTTCGCATGTTACTCCCTACACATCCTGAACACTACTGTTTTTCTTTTCATTGTAAATCTGAGCGTTTGCACATTTCATTCATGTGCTTTGGCCCTTAGTCTTCGTGAAGCCATGACCGCCGGCGCGGGGCCGCTCGCCGGCCAGCCGGGCGGGCGGGGTTCCGATAACTTGAGCGGTAAATGGGCGGGCGAGCGGGGGTTCTGGAAACTTGAACGGGAGATGGGCATACACCAATCGGTCTGTTTGCACAGCACCTTGTTTGTCGCCGTTCAAATATGCCTCAATTACTGCAGCGGGACGTGAAGGTTTATCGGTGTTTGAAGAGGGCGTATCGAGCATATCAATGCCTCGGTCGGTACTAAGATCGAACTGTGGGCAAGACCTTCACGACCACGATAATAGTCGTTGAACGTGGTGTTTGGTTTGGCAAAACCCGTATCGCTTTCCCCCACCGTGAGTCGATAAGAGTTTCTGTTGAAGCATTTTCTGTTCCGAGCCCATACAGGTCGGGCGCGAAGCTGATCGCTCATCATATCCCGCCGTACGCTTCGCTGACTTGGCGCCGCTGAAGCAGCGTATCTCATCCCGCTGATCGACTCCAATGAAGACGAACTTGAAGCAACGTGCGACTCAGCCAAGAAGATGCCTTGTACGTTCCAGACGAAGACGATACGGATGACGAGAACACTTCTGTGTCTACAGCCGCTGCCGCCGGCACGTCAGCCGGCACGTCAGCCAGCACGTCAGCCGGCTCGTCAGCCAGCTCGTCAGCCGGCTCGTCAGCTGGTTCGTCAGCCGGTCCGTCAGCCAATCCATCAGCTGGCACGCCAGCTGATGCGACCGGCGCGACCAGCCGTGGCCGCCTTCGTACTGCGGGACCAGCCGATTCCGGCACCCAGCGTTCGGAGCTTACAAAGTCGAAGCGTACCCTGGAGGAAGGCAAATACGTCCCATTTCAGCAAAGCCCGGGCGCCTTCTGCGTGCGTGACCACCACAACAAAGGTGGCTAAGTGGTCGTTGCAGCCGCCAGCTTAGCGCTCCAGGAGGCTGGACGCAAACCTGACGCGCCATATGCCTGGTCTCACCGGGGAGACGACGACCGTATCATCGGATATGGCAGCATCCACGCTGCTTTTTTCCCAAGACAACGTGATCGACCTGACTCTAAAAAAGAAAAAAAGGTCCAGTGACACGCTCACAACTGATGACTTTTGTCGGCCTCTCTCTGCTGCGGGGCTGCGTGGGTGCAAATAGCACAGCTGAGGACCTATTCCAGCGTGGATTTGCACCCGCGCCCCTCTAAGCCACAATGAGCCACCGCCGCTGCATGAAGCTTCCGCGCTGCCTTCGGCTTGACGATATCACAAGCCAACCTGTCGGACGTGAAGCCGACAAATTCTGCCTGCTTCGTGAGGTGTTCGGCATGTTTGACGAAAACCTGCGGCACTACGTGAAGCCGTCAGACGTTTGCGTGGACGAGACGCTCGTTCGGTTCCGGAGACGCTGTGGTTTCAAGGTTTCTATGCCCTCGAAGCCCGGCAAATATGGCGTTTTATTCCGGTCGGTGGCCGATGCCGAGTATCGGTACATCCGGAAACTCTGGCCATACGCCGGGAAACAGGCCAGCCCGCAGCAAGCGCCGCCAAACTCCACCTTCGCGTCTGTGGTGGAGCTTGCGAAATACCTAGTAGTAGGAGTGGCAAGGGGGGCCTAGGGGCACTTCGACTGCTTCGGTCATACAGCAAAGTAGTAGCAGTAGTAATAGTATGATTATTATTGTTATTATTGCTGTTCTCGTCATTATTCTTATGACAATACCCATAATAGTTTTCTCACATGTCCCAAAGCGCAATGATCCCTTAAATACATCAAATGAATGAAAATACATACCATGACCTTTATAAAGTACTGATATATAAGTGACCAGAGGCCAAATGCAGCATCTATCATCCTTATTGCATCATTAGTCCTGCTCAAAGCATCACGAAAGCCCATTGTGTGGCAATCCATAGCACTGTCAAGCTAAGGCACGCAAAAGAAGCAAAGTTAACATATTTGTCCGCATTTGACCTTAAAGATATAGACTTAATGTCATGCAATTTGCACACGATAGAGTTTACCACTGTACCCATCTATCCTGAAAGTTCATGAACTCTAGCTTTAATTTGAGCCGAGATCTTAGGGGTGGAATCCCACCAGCTCGCATAATCCCCAGAGGCCCTCCAGGGCGCGTGTTAGCACGCTGTGAGGAGAGCCAGGCGTGTTCGGTTTGCATTTAAACCAACCCGACGCCTAACATTGTCATACGACACCTCCGCCGTCTGGATACCATCGTCCTAATATTGCATGATTCGTGGTTGGCAATATAAATGAAACATATCCTTTGCCACATATTTCCACACATGTATTGAACGTGCATCACTTTAACTCTGCCCGGCATTCAACAGTACAAAATGGCTTAACATTGTGGTTTTGAGGAAATTATAATTGTATACACGCCAGGTCACACAAGGACTTGCCCGGCTCCATGTGCCTAAGTACGTTTAGCCAGTCCGTACAACACAATTGCAAGAACACGACGTTGTCCGCATCTTGACAACGGAAAGAAAAGGTGTTTGTAGGCGAAACAGGATTGTCCTGGCAGTATTCGGTTATTTAAGTACCACCTACAGGTCATGGCTGACGATAGTGACGATGTCATGCCCAGAGGAATGGCTACAGTTCAATGAGTAGAACACGACTGCATTAGCGTTACGAGCAAACCCGTAAACCTTTGCCTCATCGAGGGGTACAACAGTCTATTTGCCAACCAAGACAAAACGCGCAGCACCCATCTCTGGACTCTGAGACAAACTGGGCCAACCATGACATAAATTCAGCACTTTACGACACGTGACAATGTCTGGGAGAATTCGTAATTGCCGTAATGTGCAGGTGCCAGTCGAGCGTGATACATTTCGAACAGAACTCCACAGTCCACACATCCCTCACATCACGACAGATCAGCACTAATCCGAGGGCACTGTGATCATCGCGTCTGAACGTCCGATTGCGAGAATTTTACATCAATGTTACTGTAGCACTGTAATTAGTAACATATCATTACAAAACTGGGGCAAAGATGAAGATGAAATACAAGGACAGCAGTAGCAGGAATACTATCAGAGCTCCGCGAACAGCAGCTACGCCGACGGCAGTAGGAGAGCCATCAGAAACTCCGCCAGATTCAGCAGCGCCACAGGGAACTGTCCCAGCAGTAGCCGCTCCGCCCCAGCCCTCAAGCAGCAACACCGATGCCAGGTGTCATAACAGCTCCGTCCGAGGTTGCTGTCATGCTGGTTACAACTGGCAGTAATACCTGATAAAGTAACTGCAGCAACTACTCAACCGGCTGCTAAAGGACATGCTGACTATATTCAACTGCAATGATATTGCAATGCAAGCTATAGGATGTACCTGACAAGATACGATGAAATACTATTGCATGCCACAGACACAAAGTACCTGGTAATTTTGCAATTAAAGATCATGATCAAGTACAACTGGAAATGTCTTCAAGAAAATTGAATGCGACATGCCATACAGTCTAGTTCCAAGAGCTGATTTCATTTTTATATAGGATACAACACCAAAGATGCAAATTTTATTCAGCACAAGTATGGGAAGATAGTACAAGGCATATCAAACATGCATTTTTGCATCAACAGCTTTGGTGCCTTACAGCCATGGGTGTAACCACGGTTCTGAAATTGGTGGGGGGGGAACCAGGGAATAAGGACCACTACAAGTTCGTCGAGCTGCTGGTCACACGGTGAGAGCGGAAAAATTGTGGAGGGGGGAGGGGGACAAATCGCCACGTTTCTGAAATGGAGGGCGGGAATGTACCCCCAGCCCCCAAAGGTTACACCCAGGCTTATAGCCATGAATTTTCTTGCTAATAGCACACAACCATAAAATTGCACACACCTGGGAAAGAAGACATGTTAAAGTCGACGAAAAGTCTGGTGAAAAGAAGACCCATGTCGCCTACAGCAGGCATTTCACAGACTCAAATGGAGGATATGAAGAAAGCAAGCACAGAATGGGACGACAAATTTCGTCAAGAAGCCAGGTGTCAAAAGGCAACAACCGAAGTAGAAGCATTCCATATTTTCAAAACCTCCTCTGGGCTTTTGGTGCATAGATAGATGAGATTTCCTCATCGTAATCATAAAGCCATAAAGACATAAACGATCAGTGCAACTATGAGCCACAAGGGCCCTTCTTGGTTGCACTCTGTACACTCAACCAGTTGCCAACCAGATCCGTCGATCAGCCCTCCCTGTAATACTGGAAAGCCAGACCTCTATTCTTATAATGATTGTCTATGCTATTTTTAAAGATGTTCAATGTGGTGCTACTTACAATGGTTTCTAGCAACTGGTTCCAGTGTTCTACTATCCTGTTGGTGAAGAAAGACCGTCTTAACCTTGTTCTGCTGTGGTTAGCTTTAATTTTGAATTGATGACCTCCAATTGCATCATTTCTGTTCAATTCAAACATTTCCTCCAAGATATCCCCTCTCCAGACCATGGACAAATTTAAAGACCTCGATGAGATCTCCTCTCTATATCTAAGTGAAAACACATTCAATTTCCTCAACCTTTCCTCATATGCCAGGTTGCTTATACCATTAACCAATTTTGTAGCCCTCTGTTGTACTCTCTCTAAAAACCAACAATCTTTTTCATAGCTAGAAGACCAAGCTTCGATGCAGTATTCCAAATGTGGCCTGATATATGCACAGTAAAGCTTCCTGGGTGACGTCCTCACTTCTGTATGATACATTCCTATTTATTTCCCCAAGCATTCTCAGTGCCTTCTTCCTGGCTTCCTTGGTCTGTTCTGATGCCCCAAATTTTGTGTTTATAATAACACCTAAATCCTTCTCCTGTTGAGTCACTGATAGCACCTGGCCACCCATCAAGTATGGGGCCTTCATATGCTGCTTACCTACATGCATGATTTTGCACTTACCAAAATTAAATTTCATTTGCATTCTTCGGACCACTTCACAAGTTCGTCTAAGTCTTTTTGCAGCGACATATGCTCATGTTGACCTGTTATTGCCATAAAGACTTTCAAATCATCCGCAAATTTCAAAACCTTACTGCTTAGGCCACTTTCAATGTTACTTACAAATATAATGAACAGTAGTGGCCCCAGTACTGACCCCTGGGGGACTCCACTAAGAACATTTTTGCCATGATGACTTTGTACCATTTAGCATCACTCTTTGGTGTCCATCTGAAAGCCACAACTCTATCCATTTTAAGATGCTACCTGCAATATCACGGGCCCGAAGCTGTATCATTAACCCTCGCACGGCTGGTGGTCTGAGCCACCTTCGCCAGGCTGGGGGTAGATACCTACCCCCAAATATCTCACGAACCAAGCAAGATAGAACGAATCTGAAACTGCATCGGATAGGGCGAACAAATTCCAGGCGAAAGTACTTCGGTAGTTTTTACGCTAGGATTCGAACTTAACCCTCGCACAGCTGAGGGGCTAGATACCTACCCCACCAAAGTTTTCCCGCGACAGCGGGAAAACAGGCGCGCGGCAGGACGCTGAAATTTGGCATACTTTACAATTAGCTATTTTTGGATCTTCTAAACAAAAATTCAAACCAAAAACAATTTTGTTAAATTTGGATTTCCAAAATTTTGGAATTTTAATTTTTCCTTTTTAAATAGGTATACGAACCAAAAATATCACGTTCTAGGTCAACTTAGCATTATACAAAGTCCATAGTTTGTCTGCAATGTTGATGTTACTTTAGATAAAACTACAAAGTGCAAAAAATGACGCCAAAAATCAAAATTCGAAAATTCTGAAATTGTACGTTTTGACGCTCAGTCAAGATAAGTAAACCCTGAAACTGTCATTGTAATATCTCCATTATTGAAGGCGTGGGGACTGCTTAAATATTTATGGAGGTGACCTCACGACCCACGATAACTCGGTGACTTTGATGACCCGACAATATTTTTTAAGAACATGTAAAAATAGCTAATGGTCAGGTATAAAAAATTTCAGCGCTGCCGCGCGCCATTTCCCCGCTATCGTGGGAAAACCTGAGAGGGTTAGGTATCTACCAACCCCAGCTGTGCGAGGTTAACCGTTTATGGGGTACCTTGTCAAGGGCCTTACTAAAGTTAAGATATGCTACATCAACCTGATTTCCCTAATCAAATTGTTCTGTGGCGAAGTTTAAAAAGTCCAAGAGATTTGTGAGACACGATCGCCCTTTCCTAAACCCATGTTGAGTATCTTGAATCAATCTGTTTCCTTCCAGGTAATTAACTATTCTATCCTTGATAATTGATTCGATTACCTTGCAGACTAGGGATGTGAGACCTACTGGCCTATAGTTTTCAACTTTCCCTCTTTCTCCTTTCTTGAAAATCCAGGGTTCATGGCAAGAAAGGGTGGAACACTCGGTCTGTCTCCTACAAGACTAGAAGAACGGAAGCCTTCGGCTGCCTTGCAAGAAAGCACACAAGTCACCTCACCAACGTCAAGGTGGCGTTCTAAGTCTAAGTGTTCAAGGCTTTACTTTTATTTGGGATACAGCACCAAAGACACTAATTTATTCAGCACAAGTATGGGAAAATAATACAAGGCATATCAAGCATTCATTTTTGCATCAATAGCTTTGGTGCCTTTTCTTGCTAATAACACTTGTTTTGCTAATAGCACACAACCATAAAATTGCACACATCTGGGGAAAGATGACAGATTAAAGTTGGCGAAAGGATGGTCATCCATGTGCGCAGCAGGGTGGCCAGTCTCGTTGAAGTGCCTCCTCAAACAAAGGAAAGACGACAGGCTAAAGCCGACGACGAGGTTGATCACCCATGGGCGCAAGCGGGAACAAGTCTCGGTCAAGCGTCGCTTCAAACCTGGGGAAGAGAGCAGGTAGCATTATTACGCACAGGCACTGCACTGGGCGGACATTTTCAGCTTCCGGACACATCGTCCAGAGGACGCGGCATGACCTGCTGGAGGATGCTTGTCACAGTCATGCTTGTCACTGGGAGTGAACTTGACCAGTCAGCAGTCAGCAGAGCTTGGAGAACCAGCAACATGAACTATGTCTGCCATACAAAGTACCATTTGTACAAAACTCTTTAAGATGCACTAACTCAAAATAACAACTATTATTGTGTTTAGTTAACAATGCTTTCATCTCCAATGTTTATTTAGAGTCGGCGTCTCTCACTCCATGCCAGCGAGGGGCGAGGTCCCGCAGTCAGGAAAGTGCATGATTAGTGCATTGCCATTGCACACTTTTGCATCACATAACAAAACAAGTTTGCATTAGCCCGTTTCACGTCCAATAAGCACCGGGATGCAATGTGGATGACTTCGTCTAGTATGAATGGCATATTATTGAAATATATGCACTTTCTGTGTTGATATGAAATC
>JAOTOL010000253.1:0-17368 GCA_034440575.1 Imbricaverruca yamaguchii | reverse complement strand
CAACTTTGTTTTATTCTAACCAACAAGCGATTATTTTTTCTTCCGATTCTTCGGGCTCCATAAGTTGTGTCGCACCATGTGATTGGCGAACAGTTGTTATGTGATGAAAATGTTAGGCTTCAGTGACATAAGTGAGTACTGGCGACATCCTTTGCACATCACATTCGAAAATGGTTCTTCAGCACAATCCAATAACCTGTATCTTACTGATCCGACCTTTGCGTAGTACCCCACAGTTAGAGCCACGCGCTTGAATAAAGTATGTCCACGGTTAGTCTGAAATGACTTAATGAACATACCAAGTGCTCTGTTTGCACGATTAACTGTGCATTGTACATGCGAAAGTGATAGTCCACCTCCGAGTCAACAATGGCATCAGAGGTTCTTGATCCCGTAGGATGTTCCGGCCCTTCATTGCCCATCGAATATTTTTGCCTGAGTCTTGTCTCGCGCTTGAATCGATCTAACGAAGCCCAACTGACTGACCAGGATCCGAGACTATTCAAATCGCCCTGAACCCCAAGCCCATTAGTGGGCAACTGCATCTGGAGTCAATTTAGAAATCGCAACCACATGGAAGGTTGTTGAAGGCTCTCTCATTGTAAGGTCGCTGGTGTGCATAAAAAATAATAAAGGCGCTAGGAAATATGGAACACCGGATTTCACTAGAGTCCAATCGGCAATCTTTCCGTTCGCGATAACACTTTGACGCCTATACGGGAAATACGAGACGGGCCATTCCAGCGCTTATTCACGCAGGTGATGTCAGTTGTCATAGCTTGCACGCAATGAGCTAGCGATTTACGCTCTGAAATGCGGTCCAGGAGTCTGCATAAATGGTGTTGTCCGGTATTCGTCCCAAATGGCTTTTCCACGCTAATGATGAACAGCATCCAGGTTCGACGGCCATGACCGCCTCCGAACAACACAGTGTTGCCTCAAGCACAGTGCAGGCGTGACATGTTGCCACAGGACACCACACAAAACCCTCGAGAGCCTTGCCCAAGGGCGGCAGCAGTGAAACAGAGCGACAATTGGAGCGGATCCTTTTGTCGACCTTTTGAAATATTGGGATGATGTTAACCCGCTTACATTTGTATTTGCATTTTGCACTTGAATTGTGCTCCACATTCTCACTTGTCCAGCTACTGATGCAGTCATGGAATGAATACAGTTAAGGTCACAACAAATAAAAACTATGTTATATACATGCAATGAGCCGCCAAAAAAGAGACGCAGACGCACATACCATATGCACGTCACATTGCAAGTAGGTATATGCCTGCCGAATTGGTGAAGCTTTGGACGTTGCATTTATAAGAGTATGCGGTGGACGTGGACAAATAAACAGTTCTACAAGCGTTGAGATATGAGCAACGGGGATGTGAATGAACAAACTACGCTGAGCAACGTTCACTCTGGCAAAAATGCATTCCATAGAGCAAGGGCACGTGTCGGGCGCATGGGCACAGTCAGACTGAACGCTAACAACATCTGAACCAATGTCGACTGTTGCATGGTGAATGGTGTACAGGAGCACGAGGCCGTGTTGTGCCAATCGAGACTTAATAGAGCGCACGTTAGAATGAGATAAGAGAGTGAGAGCCTAGAGAGAGGTCTAGGCTGGCGATGGGCTAATCCCAATTAATAGTCAGCCACGTGAGGAACTTGTGCCGTACGCTCGCCCCTGGCGATTCAGGTGGGTGACAGCTGTCCCAGCCCACACAGCACAGCCGTAATCAAGTTCCCAGCGAACATGGGCGTAACAGTACACACCATTGCCTTGTGATTAAAGCGAGCAATATTGTGACGTCTGGACAGCTGCGTACTGTGGGTGGCAAGACCGAGCATGCGGCTCACCTTGGATGTGGCCGAGTCATAAGGTGTAAAAGTTTTGTGTGGAATAATACACCTTGATCCCGGGTCTCAGTTCGGTGTTTTAAATCGGTTTCGTTCAATGTGTATGTGGCCAGGATGGGTGATGTTCGTAGGGAAAATGACATTGCATTATATTTCGTATGGTTTAATTTTACATGTCATGCATACCCGATCAAAAGGAGAGACGGCCCAAGTCAGCCTGAAGGGGGTATCGGTGTCAGCTATGAATGAGACTCGGTGCCACAATTTGATTACGTCATCGGACATGGTTCAGTCGGTCCGAAGCAGGGGAGGTCAGCGGTGAGGAAAACGAAGAGAAGCGGGCCAGATACGCTGCCTTCAGGGACGCTGGATTTAACTTGGATCCAATCCGAAAACTGGCCGTTAAGTGCGACTTGCTGTCGGCGGTTGGTGGGGTAGGACTCAATCTAAGGGGCCACACGTTCTGTGACGTCAAAGGGCGTGTTGTTGAGCCTGTGAAGCGAAAGCGCATGGTTTACACTAGTAATGGACGTTGCAAAATGTGTATATATACAGTCAATATGTGCGTTCACCTGATCGAGACTCAACTGTGCTAGAGGAATATGCTCAGGCTGGACGAAAAGACGAATTTCGACAGGAATCCGTGTGGGCGGTAGTGATGGTAAACGAGTGCTAAAAGAGGTTCGAGCTAGCTTTTCCAGAATTATATAGAGCGAGAGAGAAAAGAGAGAGAGAGAAGGGGGGAAGAGAGAAGAGAAAAAATGGAGAGACAGAGAGACGAAAATAGTCATTAGTTTCCGGAATTTCTTGTACTGCCTTCTTTGGGTATTTGAATAAGTACTGGCTTCTTTCCCGTGGTCGGAGAAATTCGCTTTGAGCAACGGATAATTTGCACAGCATTTCAAGGATGACCAGTTCTGCCGAGCACCCATAGAGCATGCGGGAACTCGGCCCATCGGGTCCACCGGCTTTGTGCTTGCCGATGCTGGACCCGGAATTTGAATTATACCTAGAAGAAGAGAAAATGGTCTAGTATGGGTGAGGAAAGCTTGGGCACATCGAGCAGCACGTTGCCTCACGCGGGCCTGAAAATTTGGAGCCCAACGTGGTGTTGAAAATATTTGCACAATCTGTGACGCTGGGATAAGACCGACCATGGTGGACAGAGCAGTCGGCCGGTGACTAGATGACTTGAGGGATTTGATGAATTACGAGAGACGTTTGGGGTTATCGCGGAAATCGTGGACGAGGCTCGGTAGGTATTCTCGGTTTTTGGTGTTGGCTGCGGGCTTAAGTCGGACCTGTCTCTGGAGGCTGTTAGGTCTTGTACTAATTACCGCCGATGTTTACAACGGTGTGAGGTGTCCTCATCTCTAAGCGTTTGCCGCATATCCCCACTAAACAATGGGCGAGGGACAATCGCAGCAAGAGACAGTGGGCATATAGTGCACAATAGCAGCATTCACCGGACCACAAACAATTCAGAAGCTGGATTTTCGTCTTAGTCAGTCAGAGCAGTACAGGGCCAACAGCTAAGAGCGACACGAATGACATCAAATTTCGGGCTGCAATAATTAAAACCACTCGAAGCTGCGATAATTAAAACATGACAAATACCGAGAAATAGTTGCATGGTGTCCAGATTCAAAGGTACCATCAAGTCATGCAGTCATAAAGTGTCCAGGCTTAAAGCATCAACAAGAGCCCCAGGGGTCCTCTTGTTTGTTGCTTATGAGGAGAATATAATATAAGACTGGAAAATTATAATGAGGCGCCATTGACAGTACAATACCCCAAGTACTAAATGACTATCCACCTCACCACATCCAGGCCCGTTCACCCAATCGCAATCAATCTTGCATAGCCCACCCGTGATCATGCAGCACACTCGTGAGTTGCCACGAATAGCACATGCATGATCGTAGCACTTGCGTAAGTGGCGTCACAAACGACGGCTTCGAAGCAGCTGCCACAGTGACCTAGTTTTATCTTGGCGAATATCGCTACCTCCCATTGAGTGAACTGGCTGGGTCAGACTATGTGTGCGCATTATTTAATTATTGAAAAACAATTCCAGGGCACGGTTGAGCCTGACAAGAGCGACATGATCATCATCAGTGGACCAGGCTATCTCTAACAGATTGAAATCCCCGGACGCAAGGAGGAGATTTCCAATGGTTCAAAACCCAGCTATACACTCGAATAGTGGGACATAGATGTTACTGTCGCTGTCCGGCGATCGATAACAGACAACTGCGATGGTGGTGCTGTCGACTCCGATTTGCACCACCAGTACCCCCGGAGTCAGAGTTCGGGTCCTGTCGTTGGGTGGGGCGTAGGTGTGATTTGACGGCGCAGGCCACACCCCCGCCACGTGTGGGCCGGTCCCTTCGGAACCAGGTGTGCGGGTCCCATCCGACTTGCAACCCGGTGTCGGCCACGTCGGTTGGCAACCAAGATTCGGTTGGCGCGATAACGTCGGGACGATGCAGTGTGTCCTGACTGGCGGCGTGTGCAGCTTGTTTCGCCCCAAGCTGCGGATGCGCTGGCAGATTGCAGTGAGTGTGCCGGCCCGAACCGAGGCTGGAATCAATGTCACCAGCCAGCCTCAGTCGAGATGACCGTGCCAATGCCAGTATGTCACAGAGATGTCACAGAGTTGGCGTAGTAACAGCTTCTGGTTCCGAAGAACTTGTCCAGTCTCTTCAGCCGCTCTAGTTTGTCGCCTATATTTGCAGGAGTCAACTTTAGACGCAGTGTGAGTCGGGGCTGTGAGTGTATTTTCGCAGTTCGTGGAATGTATCTGGTGGCATAGACTGTTTTAATGTTTTCGTCCAGCGGAATCGTGAGCTCGCTTGCGCATTCTCTAATGATACACATTAATGCTATCTGATCCGTATGCTTTGTGTGATGAAATCGCCTCCGGCGTTGTCTCTTGCGTGTATGCAGATGCGATTGCCATAGACTGAGGGTGTGGATTTGTTCCGGGACAATGGTGAGTATGTGCAGGCGTGGTCGCCAGCGGCGTGCCACCTGTCGTTTCCCATACGACGGAGCCGACTGACGGGTGGGTGTGCGTGTTACCGCCGGCACATGTCCACACCCGACGGTACTGTCACGGGAGGGGGGGTCATTGCCGCGGCATGTCTACACCCGACGGTACTGTCACGGGGGGGCGTGTCACCGCCGGCACATGTCCACACCCGACGGTACTGTCACGGGAGGGGGCGTGTCACCGCCGGCACATGTCCACACCCCACACCTGATGGTACTGTCACGGGGGAGGGGGCGTGTCACCGCCGGCAAATGTCCACACCCGACGGTACTGTCACGGGGGAGGGGGCGTGTCACCGCCGGCACATGTCCACACACGACGGTACTGTCACGGGAGGGGGCGTGTCACTGCCGGCACATGTCCACACCCGACGGTCACGTGGGGGCGTGCCACCCGCCGGCACATGTCCACACCCGACGGCACTGTCACGGGGGGCCGGCATGTCCACACCCGACGGTACTGTCACGGGGGGGGGGGGGCGTGTCACCGCCGGCACATGTCCACACCTGACGGTACTGTCACGGGGGAGGGGGCGTGTCACCGCCGGCACATGTCCACACCCGACGGTACTGTCACGGGGAGGGGGCGTGTCACCGCCGGCACATGTCCACACCCGACGGTACTGTCACGGGGGGGGGGGGTGTCACCGCCGGCACATGTCCACACCCGACGGTACTGTCACGGGGAGGGGGCGTGTCACCGCCGGCACATGTCCACACCCGACGGTACTGTCACGGGGGAGGGGGCGTGTCACCGCCGGCACATGTCCACACCCGACGGTACTGTCACGGGGGAGGGGGCGTGTCACCGCCGGCACATGTCCACACCCGACGGTACTGTCACGGGGGAGGGGCGTGTCACCGCCGGCACATGTCCACACCCGACGGTACTGTCACGGGGGAGGGGGCGTGTCACCGCCGGCACATGTCCACACCCGACGGTACTGTCACGGGGGGGGGCGTGTCACCGCCGGCACATGTCCACACCCGACGGTACTGTCACGGGGGGGGCGTGTCACCGCCGGCACATGTCCACACCCGACGGTACTGTCACGGGGGGGGCGTGTCACCGCCGGCACATGTCCACACCCGACGGTACTGTCACGGGGGAGGGGGCGTGTCACCGCCGGCACATGTCCACACCCGACGGTACTGTCACGGGGGGCGTGTCACCGCCGGCACATGTCCACACCCGACGGTACTGTCACGGGGGGGGGGCGTGTCACCGCCGGCACATGTCCACACCCGACGGTACTGTCACGGGGGAGGGGGCGTGTCACCGCCGGCACATGCCCACACCCGACGGTACTGTCACGGGGGGGCGTGTCACCGCCGGCACATGTCCACACCCGACGGTACTGTCACGGGGGGAGCGTGTCACCGCCGGCACATGTCCACACCCGACGGTACTGTCACGGGGGAGGGGGCGTGTCACCGCCGGCACATGTCCACACCCGACGGTACTGTCACGGGGGGGCGTGTCACTGCCGGTACATGTCACATGTCCACACCCGACGGTACTGTCACGGGGGGGGGGCGTGTCACCGCCGGCACATGTCCACACCCGACGGTACTGTCACGGGGGGGGGGCGTGTCACCGCCGGCACATGTCCACACCCGACGGTACTGTCACGGGGGGGGAGGGCGTGTCACCGCCGGCACATGTCCACACCCGACGGTACTGTCACGGGGGGGGGGCGTGTCACCGCCGGCACATGTCCACACCTGACGGTACTGTCACGGGGGGGGCGTGTCACCGCCGGCACATGTCCACACCCGACGGTACTGTCACGGGGGGGCGTGTCACCGCCGGCACATGTCCACACCCGACGGTACTGTCACGGGGGGCGGCACATGTCCACACCCGACGGTACTGTCACGGGGGGCGTGTCACCGCCGGCACATGTCCACACCCGACGGTACTGTCACAGGGCGCCGGCACATGTCCCCACGGTACTGTCACGGGGGGGCGTGTCACCGCCGGCACATGTCCACACCCGACGGTACTGTCACGGGGGGGTGTCACCGCCGGCACATGTCCACACCCGACGGTACTGTCACGGGGGGGCGTGTCACCGCCGGCACATGTCCACACCCGACGGTACTGTCACGGGGGGGTGTCACCCGCGGGCACTATGTCCACACCCGACGGTACTGTCACGGGGGGGCGTGTCACCGCCGGCACATGTCCACACCCGACGGTACTGTCACGGGGGGGCGTGTCACCGCCGGCACATGTCCACACCCGACGGTACTGTCACGGGGGGCGTGTCACCGGCCGGCACATGTCCACACCCGACGGTACTGTCACGGGGGCGGGTGTCACCGCCGGCACATGCCCACACCTGACGGTACTGTCACGGGGGGCGTGTCACCGCTGGCACATTCACACCCGACGGTACTGTCACGGGGGGTGTCACCGCCGGACGTGTACTGTCACGGGGGGCGTGTCACCGCTGGCACATGTCCACACCCGACGGTACTGTCACGGGGGGGCGTGTCACCGCCGGCACATGTCCACACCCGACGGTACTGTCACGGGGGGGGGCGTGTCACCGCTGGCACATGTCCACACCCGACGGTACTGTCACGGGGGGCGTGTCACCGCTGGCACATGTCCACACCCGACGGTACTGTCACGGGGGGCGTGTCACCGCCGGCACATGTCCACACCCGACGGTACTGTCACGGGGGGCGTGTCACCGGCACATGTCCACACCCGACGGTACTGTCACGAAAAAGGGGGGGGGGGGGTGTCCCCGGCAAATTTTCCCCACATTGGGGGGTGCTACGGGGGGGGGGGGGCGCCCGGGACATGTCCACACCCGACGGCACCATTACGGCGGGTGGCGTTCCACCGACGCAGCATCGTGGGCCGGCGCCGTCGGAAGTGAGAGCGTGGGCGCTGCCTGGCAGCAGAGCCGCGGCTCTGGCACTAGCCGGCCGACCAGATCGCTATCCCCCCTCAACCCTCCTGCGCCAGTACCACGTGCCCATTCGCCGGCGTGGGAGGGCGCAGATGGGTTCGGCGTGCCTGTCAGACAGATTATGACGACGGAGCGTGCGCTGCTTAGTGCGGCGCTGTGTCTCATGCTTTCCCTCAGGTCGGAGCGGGAATGGTCTATGGGTCAGTCACAGGTGGGCATGGCCGCTCGCTTTCGGTGAGATTAGGCCCAGACTCAGCACACGGCTGACTGCGGACGGGTGAATACGCCGCCAAAGCTCTCTGTAATCGTTTCGCGCGAATGGGTTATGCACACTCGAGCTCATCTCCATGGATTGCAATCTCGAGTAATCAATTCAATGATGGGGATTGTGAGCCGGATTCGTACGTGATGCCAGATATAACGCAGGTTTAGTGAAAAGTTAATCATTGCTGTTCTTCATATTTTCTTACATTTATTTAGGGAAAAGTCTTGAGAAAACCTGGATAAGCCTTTCTCATCCTCGTCCTGCGTAGAAGTAGCAAACTTGGCTTTGTCGTATTTCGCAAAAAATGATCATCATTTTTATCCCGCACTCACTGAGAATCGTGCCAACTTGGCGAGCTCCAGTGCAGCTCCAGGACCTTGCGAAATAGGATGTCAGAGGTGGTGAAATGTATGCCAATTGTGTAGGTGTTGTTCTTATGAGGGTGATTAGCTGGCTCATGTACATAAAAATATGCCAATCAGCTTGGCAACCGTTTCCGCCTTCTACATGCTAACAATGAATGTTGCCTGTTCCAAATTTGCGGCAAGTGGTCGTAGTTTTGAGTCCTGGCCGCATGGGGCCTCAAAATGCCCGGCTACTTTGAGGCAGAGGTGAAAAAATGGTCGCAAATTCCACCAACGAAGTTTTTCGCCATAACTTTTCCATCACTCCGAAGATAGTGTTCCGTGAAGTTCTTTGTTTCAGCACACTTTATTTCCATGTTTTGCAGTATTTTTGCAGGGTTTTTATTTTAGGCAAAAAACGTTTTTACCACCGTGGAGAACTGATCTCTTCCGCCCGCATTTCGGGAGACAAAGACAAAACATGCTGCAAACCGTATCTTTATATTTTCGAATTCATGAAACACGAGCCGCTACATGGTGTCAAAACTCAGCACCAACTTCGTTGTCGGTCTCAACAACCAACGAGTTAAAACTAAGTGCGCTAATAGGCTAACCAGTCGGCAGCCAAGCAAACAGACGATAATAATAATAATCATTATTGTTCTGTCATTTAACGACGCTTTCAACTGCTATGGTTATTTCGCGCCGGCAACTATAACGCCGTGCCCGCGAGTGGAGAAGTCCATTGGTCGACAGAGCGGCTCGAACCCCTGTTATGCGAAACAGACGCTCTAACCAACTGAGCTATCCTTCCCCCGCAAACAGGCGGTCGTAACTGACTGGCTCCATCGGCTTACCTCGGGGGAAGGATAGATCAGTCGGTAAATGCGTCTGTCTCACACGGCAAAGATCGTGGGTTCGACCCGCGCTGCCGACCGATGAGCTTCTCCCCTCGCGGCGCGGACACGGCATCACAGATTCCGACGCGAAATAACTATAGGAGTTAAACAACAAATAATTATTAATGATTATTATTTGTCCTGGCTCGGATCGGATCAATGTATGGCTTGATCGGCAATTGGGAACAGAGAAGAACTGCTCGCGTACATTTAACTGGAATGTTAGCTTCTTCAAATAGTCACAGATGCGCTGTTAAACTGGACCAAAAGAACACGGATGACATTTTTGACGGTGTTGTTCGCAAGAACTAACTAGCACAAACTTCCAAACCCCGACGCAAGCTTGGTCACTTCCATGCACGCACGCACGCACACGTGTGTGCGTGCATGGAAGTGACCCACACGTCTGGAACTCTTATTGGAAGACAGCTGATCTGCGGCACACTTTTGAATTGTGGAGTCTGATCACAGTGCCCTGTAGCTCTATCCTGATGTCAACTGATTGCATGATGAAGTTGTTATTAAATTTGCGTTGTACTGCCTGAATTAAGGCCTCAGGATGATGAACATCAGGCCCGTTCCAGCGTATCATAAGCTCGTACTCAGCGTTTCGGTGGTCCAGCTGCTGATGAGCGCCAAATATGTCCCCCACCACACTCCCCATGCTCTCAACGACAGATTCGGGCGGGCCTAACAGCCATAGCCTTATGACCAAGTGAGCGTACTGCTTCAACGCGTGGCTCTAGTCCGACTCCATTTGCAGGGCTCGCAGAAGCTGCTGGTTGCGCATGCCGGATGGCTGGCTGAACAGACACATGTAGGCTGCCTTGACAACCTCCCTCTCCACGGCTGCAGTCGGCGGTATCAAACGCTGACTGACGAGCTTTTGTTTGTTTATGTTTATTGGTTGGTTCACGACACACTTTATGCACATTCACGGCTAATGGCGCCGCCCACACTGTTTCGCCGGTGGGCCGCGGGATTCGGAAATGTCCTGAGTGGCGCTAGAGTCGAACCCGGGACCTTTGGTACCCATAGCCCGACACCTTGACCACTCGGCCATCCCCGCCCCGACGAGCTTTTGTGATGCTGTCGTGAACGATCTCAAGGCATTCGACATGCCTCACCTGCTGAAGAGCATTCAAATCATTGACGACCTTTATGTCAGTCACAGAATACTGCAGCTTGCCGTTCATGGCACCTTTGCTGTTGCCCCTGGCGTCCAGTCCGCGGCCGCGCTCTGTCGCCTTGTCATGAAGAGTGGTGGTGAATCGGAGCACCGCTGGAATCTGGAAAGCGAAGTCGTCCAGGCCAGGGCAGATAGAGGAGTTACTGCACAACCAATAGATGATCCCGTGATCACGAACCCTTCGGATCGTGTTTCGCCTGTTTCAGACATTCCGACCTAAACACAACTTAACGCAATCGCGCACGAAGACGCGCAATTAAAAATCGGGCAAAACAATATAACCACAATATGTAAGATGATAACATACAAAGGTCAAAAGATAGAATATCTACAAGCAGCAGCATCAAGTGATAGGTACATATTATTTAGTAAACGAAGCCTTAAAGCGAAATAAAAGAAATCCGACCCAACGACAGATAACGGATAAACGAAGCACAATAGCCATTCTAACGTGCAACGTGCAACACACGTAACAGCTGCAGCAGAATAAAATCAGAAAATGAACGACTGGAGATGATGCAACGAGAAGGGATGCGGAATTGTACTGTTACTAAAACATATGTTGCTTCCTCTTTCCATCACCTGAATTTGCAAAATAATATATATACAGATATATATATATATATATATATATATCTAATTTTTTTAAAGTGTAATCCAAATTGTTGCTGGGGTGGCTTGAGGAACCAGGGTTCTATTGCTAAGCAGAGCTTGTTGCGTGAACCCTGGCCCCACCACCCGATCCATGAACTCCAGTTGAACGGCAGAATTTAGACCGAAAGTTTAACGTGCCGCCAATGCACCGACACGGCCGCCCGGTAGCTCGTCCCCGACCTTATCGGGCCAGCTGCCAACTGACACTCCCGGCCGGGGGCTAAATACGAGCGAGCGAAGCGACTCGAACCCTGTGTTGCCAGTACAGGGGAGACCAGTGCAGGCCAGTGCTCTAAGCAACCGAGCTATTTGGGAGGGAAATATACCATATACATATACATATTATACATATATATTATATTATATATATATGTATATATATATATATATATATATATATATATATATATATATATATATATATATGTGTGTGTGTGTGTGTGTGTGTGCGTGTGTGTGTGTGTGTGTGTGTGTGTGTGTGTGTGTGTGTGTGTGTGTGGCGGTGGCAGGAAATGATGACAGCATGGGCCAGCGCTCCGCCATTAGCTCTGTGTCCTCGCTCTCCAAAGCGTCCTGCATCTCAGCGAGCTTGCACACCATGTTGTCAAACAAGCGCTGTCGTTCCCAAGGCAGGAGCTGAAGATTTTGAAGCGACTTGCTACCCTCGGCGAGCACGTCATACAGGTCACAAAGGGCTGCCAGCTGAGTGGTGAACTTCGGATCTGAAAAATCAGTGAGGAATGTCGGTAGGGGATGAATAGTGGGAACAGTTATAAACTGAAGCGTCGCTAACAAGACATGGCCAGGGTGCAAGTTGGGGAATTACATGCTTCCATCGCAAAGCTGTACTTCGCAATAAAAAGGAAAACAACATGCATTGCTGTATTTAACTTTAGTTATACTCTTGTGCCATTATAATTGTAAAAAAGTAATGCTAAGCCAGCGTGGGAAAAGTGGTTCGCTGACCTGGAGTCGGAGAATACAAAATTTGTATCGGAGCCCTCCAAGAAAAAGAAGATATTCCTGCCCATGGAGTCGGAGAATAAAAAGAATTGGCCTCGGACTCCCCCCCAAAAAAAAAAGAAAGCTACTGGTGTCGGAGTCCAAAAAATGATGATTGATAAAAGCATACAAGCCGCTTACTTACAAGCATACTTACACCCCTTTACTGGACCCTTAGTCACTTCAATCACGCCCACTTAATTCACTCGCACTTACTAGGTTTTTCTCCGGAAAGCTCTCAAAACTTTGTCTTAACCCGAGTATACCCAACCAATCGAGATAAAGATCTTCGCACAAGGGGAAGGGGACAAAGCAGCGAGGCGAAACGCGCTGGCAAAGCGTGGTCGCTGTGTAAACATGACTGCAATATTTACACAATTTCAAGACCGCTGCTTGACCTCAATTCCTGTCGCCTTTAACAGGATTTCATACGTCAATACGGTGTTACCTTTTTTTCTTCAGTTATATGGGAATCAATACACTGAAGATATATGTTCCTAATCATGAAATTACGTTGTTTTTATCCTAGATCAAAACATAAACCGCGCGAGACCGTCCCAATAATTTGTAAATTCTCCTACTCTAGTACGGATATTGTCCTTTCATAACGGCGACGTATCCAAGGGTGGTCAAATGATGAAATGACAGATTTTCTTAACTATTTTAAATGACGTCTAATTGTGACCATAAATAGCCCGGAGAACGTTTAAACTCCGTACATGCAGTTACTGCAGTTGCTGAAGTGATAAAACTACTATTCAAATGCTTTTCTCTTGATGGGTTACTGTAGTTTTGCGAATTGAGGTGGAATTCATACCAAAGTAACCCAAGGTTTTTGCATTTTTTAAAGCATTTACATGGCTCCCAAAAATAGGTCTTCTACCATGAATGAAGTTCGCTAGGTGGTGCTATTTTACGCATTTCAATTCGAAATTGAATGCTCTATTTCATGAACTTAACAGAATTACTGAAAACGGTCTGAGATGTCCAGAATTACGTTCTCCGGTAGTCTCCGATTGGAATGCGGCTGGAGAACGGACCTCGGGTCCGATATGCCAGCATTTGACGGCATTGTGTATATTTCGAGTTCCAACTATGGTGGCAAGATATGGCAGCAATACGAGAGGTTTCGTAACGAATATTTTTTTGGTGTAACGCCAGTATTCCCCGGAATTATGAAGAAGAATCGTGGTTTATTCTAATCCTTCCTTCTAAAGCGTCATTTCGACAGAATTCTGAAAACATACGAAAGCCTAATCCCTCATATCTTTGTTATTCAAAATGAGACGAGATTGGCGCAAGCCGAATGATGATTCATCTGTGATTACAGAGTGATTGTGCTGGGCCGCCGTCCTGCCAGTGTGAAAATATCCTGGAGAGTAATAGGCTGAGGTAATAACTAGTTCCGAAATTTCCATTATTTTGTTCTCTATTGCTTTTAAGCTATGTCGATGCTTTTGTTTCGTTCGGATTTGGGGACATCGTGCACACCAACGATTGACCGGAGTACCCCCCCACGAGTTCGGCCTTGATTGGGGCCTAAACTGAGCCAGGACATAGTTTGTAACTGTGTGATCCGTACCTATCTGATATAACCAAGGGCTCCACCACAAATGTGTGGGATTTTGCCGCAACATTTCCTTTATGTCATTTCGTTGCACCTTCAATATCAGTTCTTCCAGGCAAAATAAATGTATAGGTATAGCCAGAGTTGAATGTATTTATTCAAAGCATATTTGCGGATTCATACACACATGCATAACATGCAATATGTTTGATACATGTACAATGCAATCCAAACCACCACCAGAAACTTGTAGGTATTCTGATATAACATTACATGCTTCCTGGGCAATTGACTGCAACCTGAATTTCATGCCTTATGGCCTGCTGTGCCATGCTCTTCTGTTCTGTTGTCCAGGCTTCTAATTTGTATGGTGGACTGGAAACTGCAACTGCATTGTTGGAACTGGACTGAGATCCTGGAAACAAAATGTCATCCATTATTGGCACGTTCCATTCGGAGAACAAAAAGTTCAACATTTGCAGTCACAATCGTGGAGAATAAAATGTCCTTAGGTCTCCATACTCAAGGAAAGGCCCAAAATTCCCACCCTGTGCTAAGCTAAACCACAGCCTATACCTGCGCAATATATCCATTAGCACGTGTTCTGGGTGGTGGTGGTCTTCTGGTGGTGGTCAATGTGACACCACAACCGAGCAAAGCTTTTTCGTGAATAACTCTGGAACGCTACGGCGCCGACTCACCGCGTTTGGCTATACTCCTCGCAATTGGTCGGCGGATATTTTGGTATTCAATTGATAGAAATGGCGTTGAGGGTCATTGGGCGAGATTGGATCAGTCAGACCGTGAATCCCAAAAGAAATCATTTTAGTGAATATTTCAGTCACGTGCTAGAAATGTATTCAAACCAGCCCTTGATTTGTGGAAGCGGAAGTATTGCGGAAGAGGATACTCAACTCCGCTGAAAACTACGTTGACATGGTTTTGCTTGCTTCAACACAATCTTAGGCTACTTGTCCCAAACGCAGTTTTTCCGCAATAACTTCCCCCATCCACCCAAGCATGCTGCGATTTGCCGTATTTAACCGGGCGCGTGTATAAAAGACAAACAGAAACTGCAGAATAACAATATGTTAATCACCAGTCATTTGCCACATAATTTAGCACAAAAAAAAATAGTGTCTGGATATTGTAAATGTCCATGTGTGCAAAACCTCTCAGGAATATTCACATTCTGAACTAACCTCGCAGCAGTCGGAGATCTCGCTGTTCACTGTCATCCGCCTCTCCTGTTCTCATCCGTTGCTGCAGGTCATCAACCATCGTATCCGCATTGGGGGAGGAACACTTGCAAAGTTGTTGAGGCATATGGCGCGAACCGCGTGCCAGACCAGAGCTCGGGCCGCAGTACCGTCTCGCCACGCTCTTCTCCGGCGCTCAGCAGCAGCCCTTACCGATGGTGTAGCGCTTGGTGATTCTGATCATGGACGAGATGGCCTGGCCCACCCATTCGCACCTGTCGGAACGCAGCGCGTCTTCATCCGCCAAGTTTAGCAAATGAGCACCGTCCCAGAGCACTACCACAGACGGAGCTGTCTGGAATCGGAGATCGCTAGCACCCATTTTATGGAGCAACTTTTCTGGCACTTTGTTGTGATGGTATTGGCCATCCATGCACACTGCTGCCAGCTTGTCAGGGTGGGTTACACCCACGTTCGCCAGGGATCGACACAGTTCTTCTGCTAGTCCATTGCCACTGTGATCTTGAATCACTGGTGCAGCGATAACAAACGACTGTATCATGCTGTCCGCCGGCGCTTCGGTGACCACAGCCACCACGGCGGTGATGTCGATAGTCCGCTTCGCCACAGTAACCTTGTCTGCGCACATCGAGACGCAGGGCTGGCGTGCGATAAACTTATGTAGCATGCTGCTCGTGGTAGAGGAGAACTGCAAGCGCATGGTCGATACAAACATGCTGGAGTGGCTGAGGCTGCCCACTTGCGTGCCGTTTTGGTGCCGCAGAACGACCAAGTCCTCAGACGATGCCCGCGACAGAGAGCGCTTCAGCACGTAATACCCTGTCTGAAGAACTTGGCGCGCAGCATCCTTGTTTGTCGCAAGCCGGCCCTTCGCCAGTTGTTCTGCTGTTTGCTTCGAAGTCATAGCCTTCTGGTGATGCAGGTCACAGAAGTGGTTCTTGACCGAGACTCTCAGTAGTCGGAACTGCTTTGGCAGCACTTGCCCCTCCTTGAAGGTGTCCCCCAAACCGAAGTCATATTTGAAGATCCCTCTCGTGCTTGTATCGGCCGCAGAGCAGGATACAGGTACGCAGATAGAGCAGGCCAACTTCTGGAGAAGCGGTAAAATGGTGGCCGGCTGCCATTTCCAGAGTGGCGACGCTTCCTCCAGATCGCAGCAGCGTTCTCGCGGTTCAGAACCTCTATTCTCTTCATTTTGTCCCTTCTTGCTGCCATTCATGCTTATGCTTAAAATAATCTTAATGAGCTGGTTGAGTTTTGACCCGTTCCGTTTCACGCGCGAGTCGACAACCTTCACCTTTGATAACAGTGCGTTGGTATCACTTGTGGCACCAGGTTCAGGACGGACTGAGTCTTGTGCTGAGTCGCCAGCGATGGGATCGACAGCTACATCAGGTTCCGAACGACCAACACCGCCAGAGGTAGACGAGAACGGGATACGACAGTGTTAAATTATTCTGGAAATAGGGTGGAATATACCACTTATTGAACACTTGATTGACATCCTTCTCAAAAAAGTATAGACACCCTGCTCCTTGATGGGGGCTTATGAAGTCGTCATGTCTCCTTTCTAACAGCATCTCACAAGTATCATGTCTATGCTATCAATAAGGAATAGTAATACAAGAATATTTTGCAACCAATTTCAGGTGAAGGGATTATCTATGATGTGATATGGCAAACACTGCAATTTTATAGCATAGGATTATTCTCCCTATCCCGAGTATAGCTCTTCCTAAATTATGAGTCTCAGAACAAATAATAAAGGTGCAGTCATAATTACCTGCACCATTGGCTCAATTTTGAGTCTGAATGACATCAAAATCATCTTAAATGACACTAATTCCGTGACAAATTTCGGCATCCTGCTGTACACGTTTCGACATCTCACACCTTACGAAAAACCATTATGGTAGCCCTGGAACACGATACATATTTTCGTTCACTACAGGGTCCGGTTCTCCCCCAGCCTGCAGAGGCTCCGCATCGGTCTGAAAGAGGTGACAACGGTAAATGCGCATGAATGCAAATAGGTAATTTGAACCAAAACCAGAACGGTTTCCGCTGTTTTTCGGTGGAAAAAGCAGAGCGGAAAAAGAAAGCAAAGAATTGGACTTGGCTAGAAACTGTAATGGAGATGGCAAAAAGGTCTTTCGTTTTTGCAAGCTGAGTAAAGTTTCTAGCACAGTGGGTCCACTGGAGGTGAATGGCACCTGTATTAAGTGAGGATGTTGAGATGATTGGGGAGCTGAGAGCAATTTAAATCATCGTTTACAGTGGAAGATATAACCAATCTGCCAACGTTAGATTATGGGTCAATGACAGGGGATAGGGTAAATGATGTTGACTTGATTGATAATGATGTTGTTGTCAATCATATTAGGAAA
>JAOTOL010000252.1:0-15314 GCA_034440575.1 Imbricaverruca yamaguchii | reverse complement strand
AAGGGAACATGTCCCTTCCCCCCATTGGTGAATTTAAAACAAAAATTTTCACCAAAATGAAATTTTCTGTAACTCTAAGGACATTTCCTGATATAGCAGGCCTTAGGCATATGATATATCGGGTCTTAAACAGGGTCAACGCATGTTCATATCAAACGAAGATTTTTTCCTTCGAAATCGGAAATTATTTACTGCTCCCCAAACCCGGTTTCTGAATGTGAGCGTTTAGCTAGAAAGGGTTCTGGAGTAGAGTAGTAGCATTAGGCTAGTATGGTTGCGGATTGTAGAGTGGTAGTATATGTGCTGCAACAGTATGATTAATTGTAGAAGTTAACGATGTAGGCAGTGATATGTCGAAGGAAGCTGTAGAAACATGCAAGACCCTGAGAGGCAGCATAGTTGACACTCGGAGTAGAAGTATGGTGACATCAATCCTTCAATCCTCCAATTCTCCAATGTTGGGAGCGAGTACCGAGTGGTACTCAAGGGCCTGGGTTGTTCATGATTAGATAGCGAGGCTTTGTCTAAAGGGGTTGATATTTGTATACTTGTGCGGATGAAGTTTGTGTCAAAGTAGACAGTACATTTCTACCTTGATTTTGTGGCATGTCAATAGTAGATGCCCGCTTTAGGTGGGCTTCCTTTGAACAAAAGTGAGTAGAGCTGATAAGGAGGAATGCAGACGTAATTTTGTTAAGGGGACCCAAAATAAAAAAGGATCCATGAAACAGAGGCTGATTTCTGTGCGCAATATCCTATTTTGGCCTTGTGAAGATGTACAGATTGCTTGCATCTATTGTATTTGTTTGTTACTAAGGACGGGATGGAGCCGGGCCTGCACTTGGTTGTGTGTTTACTGCTCAATAGTAGGTGTAAGGAGCTCCTTCGAGGCCTTTCCTGGTCAGAAGACTAGGCAGGTCATGGTGATTGGTGGAGAGGGGGGACGGAAGGCTAGGAAAGAAAAGCATAGATTGTCATGCTTTTTCACAAATGTCAGAAGTTTTAAGAACAAGATTAGGGAAATCAAATGCGTGACATCTGACGAGCCTTTTCCGTTATAATGGAGACCAGTCAGATGGCGGGGCGGTACCATCCAATCTCCCTGACATACTTCCAGTTCCTATCAATTTGTTATTTCCGTCCAGTGGCGTATTTGAAATCATGCAGAGGCTGGGGTGCCAAGCAGAATTTTCGAATTGAAGACTGTCGAGTGAGGTTAGCATACACAAATGATGTTAAGGGTTTAAAAATTGCAACATGACCTAACCCAACCTAGCCTAGCATCCCATGTAAGGATTTGTTTTATAAATGGTTAAATAAAAATGCATCGTTCTAAAAAATTTGAAATTAAAAACCTAACGCAATCGAACCCTTTTTGAAAAGTCCGAACAAATTACAATATTTCCCAACTCGGAAAAAAAAATTAGAACCTTACTTAGCCTAACCAATCCTAGCCCCTTTCTTTTCTTCACGGAGGTTTAAAATGCATGAAAAATTTGTCTCGTGAATACCCAAAAGCACAATAATACCAATTGCCCTCCAAAAAGTACACAATGCTCAAGGGAACTTCTCCTTCATACTTCAAGGGCATTTGGAAATTTGAAACAAAAATAGTAGGCAAAAGTATATAGGTATTTAACAAGGGGTATTCTGTTTTTCAGTCACCCATTCTCACCTCGAGAAGTATTCTGGGAGACATCTGCACTCCAATTATGGAACTTTCCACATTTTCAGGAATTATTGCGAGGCTAACTTGACCCCCTTACGCCGGACCCCCTCCCTAACAACGGCCCCGTGCGCCGTGCATGCCACTTCTGAATGCACTATATGCACGTCCTTGCCGTGACCGTTTCGGTGCGTCGTCTCTTCTGGAAAAAAGAACAACAAACGTTCTGCCGTTCATAATTCAGGCTTCCGCTACGTTCAGCCCACCTCCGATGTAGGCTATGGCCACTGACGGTGGCACTAATACCTATATAGTAAACCGACGTACTCTGGATTCGACAGACAACCAGCCAAGCCGTTAATAATATTAGTTGCTTTGTTGGCTCAGGCAGACCAGCATCCCCCTTCAGTTTCCCACAAGCAACCCACTCGTCGCCCCACCGCTCGGGGTCATGGGTCAGGGCTCTGCAGACGACACCTAACACATTAGCACCACCAGTACAACCCTGCTCAGCCTGCGGTGGCCCAATGCGACACCCACGGCCGACGCCAGATGCCATATCATCTTATCAAAGTATGAACCGCGGGTCTCGTATGTCAGTGTTTCGCAGCACAGGGAGTCACTGGACTCAAAGACCCCACATTAAATGTTGAGAAAGAAAACATACTTAATGGCATGATCATCTCATAAATACATGATTTTGCAATAGCTTCACAACGAAGGAAACAATTTCGTTAGTCAAGCATACACACCTGGTTTAAAATAATCCACCGAAATATAGATATGTCAATTATCAATCGCATATAGTCAATACCAAACACATGGGAAATGAGAGAGCAGTGCTCGGACCGACCAAAAACCTGAAAAATAATGCAATCATGGGTGTGCACCCTCAGTTTATGAAAGCGGCTACAGGCCTTGGGGTCGTAGTGTAGATCCACGGCGCACACTTTCGTACCTTTTTGCTTATTGGGTGGTTCACGACGCACTGTATGCACAATCATGCCTAATAGCGGAACCCACACTGTGTCGCCAGTGGGCCGCGGGATTCGGAAATATCCAGAGCGGTGCCAGTGTTGAACCCCGGACCTTTGCATCCAGAGCTCAACATCGCAATTACTGGGCCATCCCCACACCTTGCACACCAACATATTTTTGTTTTCAGACCTGAGACATCCTTCATCCATCTGGGACACCCATTCAAGCTTTGGGCACACTACTTGCAGGACAAAAGGGCGCATTCGGCGCCCTGTTAGCCAGTAACTGGCCTTTTGCGCCTAAGGGATGGAGGGGCACGGGCCAACGGCCCCTAAATACTCTAATTTGTGTATGTGTAGCAAAACCGGAATGATTATAGAAGTAAGCTGAAAGGTACAGTGGGATACACTTTCCTATGTCCAAAGGTGCACCGGGTTAGATATTCGTCGCTGCATGATGAAGGATCCGGTGAACATTCTTCAAATTCGTGCCTACAAGGAAAACGTGACATTTGTCGGACTCACTGGATAAGAAAGCACTGGATAGCAAGCTATGGTGTCCATGTGTTGCCGCGTTTTTAATCCTGGGGAAAAAGACAACAATACATTCCCTGAGGGGCAGTACATATGACCACCACATGAGCTAGGCGAGGTCAAAGTCGGCAGCGCTTCTCATTTTAGTCTTCTCGTCTAAAATGAGACTTCTTATCAAAGTTTCATTCTAGGGTTATGCTTTCTGAGAGCTGTCCGACCGAGGCATCAAAATACTTCCTGTTTTGCACATTTATGTGCAGATATTTCTCCAACGAAAACGCAACAATAATCTGGGTCACATCGATGATATGACCACCACATGAGCTAGGCGAGGTCAAAGTCGGCAGCGCTTCTCATTTTAGTCTTCTCGTCTTCTCGTCAGGTCACGAGATTAGGTGAGAATAAAAACTGGTTATCCCTGGAATATGTTGCAGGGTATGTTGTCTTCTACAAAGGCGCAAAGTTTCACGTCGCTGTCAGGTCTGATCACGAGTATATGCTCCAAAATAGGGAAGGTGGGAACAGTGAACTAACAAAGAATTGACGTCATATATCTCGCCACTGGCATTTGGTCATATATCATCTAGAAACTATGGCTTATTGCAGCGTGGTCCCTGACTGCAGAACTTTCTAGCTCTCGGATTGTGCCTAACGACAATCCAACTGTTGCAGGTGACTGCGGCTCTCAACGTTGGCACTGACCTGAGGCTCGTGGCGGGGGCGGTGGTGCAGGCGCAGTCAGGCACAGTCGTCGAGTACAGTCGACTTGTCCTAACCGTGTGGGACAAATGAGCACGCAGCTGTGCCGGCGCGGCCAGTCTGGCTGACACGTGGTGCGTCTATTTCAACAAGGGCTGTAAGCGACTGGTGCGTTCTGGATGTGCTTTATAATACATGAAATCTTGCTCCAAGCCATCTGGCAACCGTGCGTGTGCGCAGCAAGTATATTACTGAATCTTCGAAAAGTGTACCTTCGACGTACCCTTGTGGAGCGCCTAATTGCCTTTTAACCAGAAAATGTCCTTTTCCTCAAAAGCTCATCTAATGTGTCGACGGGATGGGCGGACATTCCCTCCGCATTTCCCCTGCTGCATATCCCTCCACACATAGCAATCGTTAAATCCAGTGTATATCGGGGAAGGATATCCTGGTGACTGTACCATACTACGCATTGCCATTTACCTGGCCTTCCCTCATCCAGTGATAATGATATGTCCTGCCCTCTACTTCAGCCCTGTTCATTATTCGATACCAACTTTCCGAATTAAACTTTTCAGTTTAGATCGGAAGCGACGGAATTTCAATTTATCTCAGTGTTAAAATCCTAGGTGTCACCATCAGTCCTCATCTACATAAGACAAGCACATCCCCGCAGTCGTTGAACGTTGTCGCATGTTATTAGTCGGCCTGGCTACGATGTGCCACGGGGTGCCCAAAGGCACAACGCGAACGTTCATCGAAGCAAAAATATTTCCGCATGCTCGATACTGCATTGGGGCCTGGAGAAGCTGCACTGCAGCACAGAAGAACCGAAAGCCATCCATTTTAGTGCTCGTACCGTGAGTGGCTTAGGCCGACGTTAAGCATGTGACTCCGGTGTTGCGAGAGTTGGGATGGAGACGAGTTGATAGCGTACGTAAAAAATGTCTGCGTTTATGCGCCACTTCCTGATAGCACCAAATGCGCCAGAAATCTGCGTGGAAGGATCGTAGATCTCCACGGTGTCCGCCTGCCATGCACGGGCGATCAGAGAAAGCCGGCTTGAGCTACCTCATGCTCGGAAAGTGTTCGCTCTGGAGCTTTCTATATAAGGCCAACAGTAGCTGAAATCATGTCCCATCAGATGTCAGGCACCCATCAGATCATAACAGACTAATGGTGTGATGTGACCGCAGGATGTATGACGCATCTTCGATGTGTGGTAGGTACCGCAGTGCCGTGTCGAAGAACAGTGTTTGCTTTGTGCTCAGCATGTCTATCCATGTGTGGATGTATGAAACCAGTTTTGTAAAATTGACATGGATGCTATGAATCCATTTCATGAAAGCTCTAAATATACTGTCACAACTCATCTCAGCTTTTCGTACATTGAACCCGGTACTTGACTTCCGTGGACACGAATTAATCATGGAATAACTAGCCTGAAACATGGCTGACATGTGTTAAATAAGCACATCACGGCATATCTTTGTCCTAGTTGACTTATTAACACCGAGACAACTGCTGTGACACCAGTCAAAACGAGTTTCGCCGTGGGGTTTAATTTGTTGGCATGTCATTGGTTGAGTGTTACCAGCGAATAGGTCCCAATCGGGACCTTAGGTCAGTAATCGTGACCTTAAATACAATGTTGAAATAGGAGGCTACTCGTCTTAAGACGGGTACCTATCCTATCTTTGTGAGCCCCTACCTTGGGCCCGGTGATTGTTAACATGGAACCAAATGAGGAAGCGCCCCCTTGCATGTAAGGGCCGTGCATCCCTGAAATACATGCAATATTCCACCAATGCACGCATGGCTTCCTTCACATTGTCATAAAATACAAGGATCCCAAAACCAAGGACCTTGAACAAAAGCCTCTGAGATCGTTGCGGAGGTAACTACAAACACTAGCTTTGACTTACGTTATGTTTCTGATTGGTTGTGATTTTCAGTGTGAAGCCGTCTCATGAAGACCACACTTCAAATGTTTTGTGTATTACCGAGCAGGGGCCTCTTTAAAGGTCAGGGGAGCGACACCCCTCCCACCCCTTCACGGTAAGAGGAAGCTGTTCCCCCTCTTTCGCGCGGTGGTTGAGTCACGAAGCGCATTGGATTGCCTCCAGGTTTTCAGCTTTGGCCTGCAATCAGAAATGTGTGAAGACTTAAGCCCTTCCACACCGCGGGCACGTATGTCGAATGGAGGATGATGAAGGATGGAGGATGATGAGGAAAGCGATGATGGACCCAGATATCGAAGGCTCATGGGCCACCTCCGCAAAGGTGTGTGACAATATACATTGTGTTTGACTCCCTCCGAAAGGTGGGTTGAAAGGCTGTCAAAATCTCTCAAGCTTTGTGGGACTTCCTACAGAAATATCTGCTTTTATCTAATATGGTAGCGGATGGTAGCGACCCTCAGTGTGAAGCCTTTCTTCTAGAGAGCACTTCAACTTTTCTGTGCGCTTCCGGCACGGGGCCTCCTCAGATGTCAGGAACCCCGTCTTCCACAGGGCAGGGGGTAAATTCCCTCGCTCGCTGCCCACCCCGGTGGCGACGCCCCTGGTCCAGTGTGACCGAATTCACTCAGCTAATCGTCAGGATGTAAGGGAAAATGATTCCTCAATATTTGGTTATCGCGAATTGAAATGGAACCGCAAGTAGCTGATACCTTCACGATGCTACTCAGGGTTTAGGATATATTTTACTTCGAAATGCATTGGCGAAGTTTCCTCGACACTTATCATTGCGAATCTTGGACCATTGCTTCCCACAGCACAACCAACTCAAATTAGTCTCGATTATATGTAATTGAAGTGGATATAAAAACAGGGATAGGGCACTGGACATAGCTCACATCGGACGCCTGGCCCGCAACAGTAGCGTCGACATACCTGACATAGCAATGGGCGCGGGGCGAGGGCCAGCACATCCCACGTCAAGCGTAATCGCGTGCCTGCATATCCTACTGAAAATGCTCAAACCCTACGTCAAAACAACTGTAAGACTATTCACTAAAATAGGGAGTGGGCTACAAATTGTATTGAAATCCTTATCGAGAAAAGCACACGTTCTACGAATAAGAAAAACACTTTGGGACAGGCTTTTCACCTTTCATCTTCCACGGTCAGATGGCCCTTTTGGCTGGTGGCATACCCAGGATGGAATCCTGACCACGCTTCTGTTAATCAACGCCTCTCTGAAAGGCACAGGAGGGAGCGTAGACGTGGAGATTGAGAAGAGTACAGCTTGCGCACATGATAATTAGTCCTCCGGTGGTTTTCGGACGCATTTCGACTTAAAGTACAGTTGTGATTGAAACGACATATATATACAATCGAGCGATATATGTAAGCCTTCTTCAGTGGTGTAAAAACCATACAATTTTCGCTCAACTGTGACAAGAATCTAATAGCTTTTCAATTGGGTAAATTTCCTTGCTTTCATTCCCCCTCCCTCCCACACGATTGCGAACATCAGGATACGAATCCATGATTTTTTTAGAACGACGGTCCTACGCTTAGGAATCTTCCCATGAGCTGGGATAGGTTGTTTGGGCTCGGCGGAGGAATTATCACAGACACATAAGACCACACAGATGCACTTATTAGGATAAACCAAACACACTGTTTTCGCATTTCAAAGGAAGTTGCCATTGGTGCCCATCAGGCCACAGTCCTCGGTGTGCACAATGGACATATTTGGACACACATTGTCCTCGGTATTCACGATAAATATGTATGTGGACACACATTGTCCTCGGAAGTCACGATAAACATGCATGGACACACACTGTCCTCGGTATTCACGATAAACATGTATGGACACACAAAGTCCTCGGTTTTGTCAATGTCCTCGGTATTTCAATCCACACTGGGAACCAACAATTGGACACTTCCTCCAAAATCGACCCTTCATCTTACTCGGCAGATCTTGCTCTATCACCGAGAAGAAATCGATGCTTCTGCGGTGGTAAATAAAGGGTGTCCTCGTTTGTGACCGCCAGGTCATAGTCCTCGTTAGTCACGGTAAACACGTATGTGTGTGTGTGTGTGTGTGTGTGTGTGTGTGTGGGGGGGGGGGGGGGGGGGGGGGGGGGGGGGGGGGGGGAGTGTGTGTGTGTGTGTGTGTGTGTGTGTGTGTGTGTGTGTGTGTGTGTGTGTGTTTTTTTGTGTTGTTTTCTCCCTAACAAGACGTTTTGAATTTGCGGCGCCCCGCCCCCCTCGGCCCCCACTTTTGTGGTGAGAGACTCCCGTTTGGAGGACGGCGCGGCTCGCGGGGGGGAGAGTTGCTTTTGTTTGCTTTCCTTCCCAAGGCCCTTGGGGAGATTCACCTGAAGTGAGACCGTTTTGGGGGCGCAACAGCTCGGCCCATGGGGAGTCTCCTGACGTGAGACCGTCTCGGGCACGGCACAGCTGGGCTTATGGGACGGTCTCCTGACGTCTCGAATACGACATAGCTTGGCCCATGGGACGGTCTCCTGACGTGAGACCGTCTTGAGCACGACGCAGCTCGGCCCACGGAACAGTCTCCTGACGTGAGACGGTCTCGAGTATGACGCAGCTCGACCCATGGGACGGTCTCCTGACGTGAGACCGTCTCGGGTACGGCGCAGCTCGACCCATGGGACGGTCTCCTGACGTGAGACCGTCTCGGGTACGGCGCAGCTCGACCCATGAGACGGTCTCCTGACGTGAGACGGTCTCGAGTATGACGCAGCTCGACCCATGGGACGGTCTCCTGACGTGAGACCGTCTCGGGTACGGCGCAGCTCGACCCATGGGACAGGTTAGCTGATCGCTCGCCAGAGCCGCGGTAATGCTCGCTGCACCCGTCAGGGCTGAAGATCGATGCCGCCGCCAGGACGAAGGCTCCGACGCCCGTCTCGGGGCACGCCTGCACTTGCGCGTTGCACGACGACCGACGGCGCACGGACGGACGAGTAGCGAGATGCCGCCGCTTCTATGATGGGCAACGCTGCAGGCGGGTGAGGTGGGGAGGGGGGGGGGGGGGCTCTGGCGGGGCCGGCGACGGTCGATTCGGTCGTGTCGTGTCTCGCAGCCGGTGGCGCCGCGCCAGTGCCATGACCTCGTTCAATCAATCGTGCGACTAGTCGACACGCTCGGCCTCCCAAATAAGACGGTCGCGCTGTCGTGGCGGCTGAGTGTGTACGGCTCGCGCCCTGGCGGGCACTTCCGCCGCCTCGGGCGCCGCGTCACCGTCCGGCGGCCGACACTTCCGATGGACGATCGCAGCTTTGCCGGACCGACGACGCTCTGCGGTCGGGTCCGGCGCAGGCTTTCCGAGCTGGCAAGCCGCGTATATCCGCCGCCGCCGCCGCCGTCGCCGCCGCGCGGGTTCGCCGACGCGCCGGAACGACCAGCGCGTCCAATCTCGGCGCAAAATTGGATTCCGCAGAACCGGCCGATCATGATCTCATTTCGCGCGTTGCATGCCGTCGACGTCGACGACCGACCTCAGGTCGGGCTGAGACACAGTGCGCCGCCTCTGCCGCGGCGCGGCGCGTGCTCTCCGGCGCCCCATTGCCGGTCGAGCGCCATTGATTTATGCACGACCGGATGAGACTGACGCTGATCCGGGTCCCGCCCGCCGACGCTGGCAAATAATGGTAGCGTCGGCCCGATGCCGGCCCGCTGGAGGTCTTCAGCTCTCAGAGTTCAGACCGTTCCCGACCGACTCTCGGCCTCCTCGCGGCCCCCTCCCGGCCCCCTTCCGGCCCCCTTCCGGCCCGCCTCCGACCCACTCCCAGCCCCACCTGGGACGGCCACCGCGCTCTTCAGCTCTCTCAGCTCGCAGCCCACTCACTGTGCAAATATGCATGTAGCGCCGCGTGGCAAATATACTGAGCACGCGTGGCAGCCACTGTACGGCCTTGTTCCGACAACCCGACCACGTCCCGCCAGCTGGTCAGACCCACATCTATAGCCTTACTGTCAGAATATATGCGATAATTGTGTATGCTTACTGTGTTGTGTATGTTGAGTAGATCAATCTATTCAATATATCAGCATACACAGCAATGACATCATAAAAGACAGTTCAACACAATGCACAATACATATAACATAATACAGTGTATTGGTAGGTATAAGGTACCTACATACCTGCATAAGTAGGTAGTGTGACACAAAGTGTATCGTCAGCCTTATGGATCACACAATCAAGCTGAATGAATGGTAAAATATGAGCAGGCATCTCGTACATGTATAACTGTGCCACAAGTTGGTCTTCTAATAATGTTGTTTTTATCATCGAGAGCAAACTCACTTAGCTTATCTTCTCCTCCGTCCCCAGTCACCCACGGGTACGTATCAAAAGTTGATGGTTTTGTTTAAGAACGCGTGGGACGTTTCCTAATATACTACCAAGTGTGCACTTTCCTTAGGTACTTCATAGTTACGATGTTGTTAATCAAAACACGGATGTAAACTATAAAGCATAACAGCATAGAGATACGCATGAGATTATGGTCACGTGCAGTATCCGCCTCAGGTGTTGCTAATGTTGAACAAGTGTCGTCATTTTGGAACTCATCTGCTCGTGTTAAGTATTAGGTTTGGAAAATATAGTTGATAGGAACAAGCTTGTGTCATTTGTACCTACTACACAGTCCTGAAGTTAAACAAAACCATACAAAAATGAAAATCGGGTTCAGCCAGAGCCAAGCGTGTTCTTTTATGTAAAATGTGGGCACAGGGCCACCAGTACTCAGGTCCGACCCTAGTCCAGGCAGCCCGTGGGGCTGCCTGGACTAGGATCTAACCATGTTTCAGCTCACCAGCCCGCTCCCGGCCCGCTCCCGGCCCACTCCCGGCCAGCCCCCGGCCCGCTCCCGGCCCGCTCCCAGCCCACTCCCGGTCCGCTCCCGGCCAGCCCCCGGCCCGCTCCCGGTCCGCTCCCTGCCCGCTCCCGGCCCGCTCCCGGCCCGCTCCCGGTCCGTTCCCTGCCCGCTCCCGGCCCGCTCCCGGCCCGCTCCCGGCCCGCTCCCGGCCCGCTCCCAGCCCGCTCCCGGTCCGCTCCCTGCCCGCTCCCGGTCCGCTCCCTGCCCGCTCCCGGCCCGCTCCCGGCCCGCTCCCGGTCCGCTCCCAGCCCGCTCCCGGCCCGCTCCCGGCCCGCTCCCGGCCAGCCCCCGGCCCGCTCCCGGCCCGCTCCCTGCCCGCTCCCGGCCCGCTCCCGGCCCGCTCCCGGCCCGCTCCCGGCCCGCTCCCGGCCCGCTCCCGGTCCGCTCCCAGCCCGCTTCCCGCGGGCCCCTGCCCACCAGTTCTGATGGTGGCACTCTCGTCGAGCCGTCCGATTCCACTAAAACTGAGCACGCGTGGCAGCCACTGTACGGCCTTGTTCCGACAACCCGACCACGTCCCGCCAGCTGGTCAGACCCACATCTCGCCCGGTGGTCAGCACCCACACCTCGCCTGGTGGTCAGCACCCACATCTCGCCCGGTGGTCAGCACCCACATCTCGCCTGGTGGTCAGCACCTACATCTCGCCTGATGGTCAGCACCCACATCTCGCCTGGTGGTCAGCACCTATATCTCGCCCGGTGGTCAGCACCCACATCTCGCCTGGTGGTCAGCACCCACATCTCGCTTGGTGGTCAGCACCCACATCTCGCCTGATGGTCAGCACCCACATCTCGCCTGGTGGTCAGCACCTACATCTCTCCTGGTGGTCAGACCCACATCTCGCCTAGTGGTCAGACCCACGTCTCGCCTAGTGGTTAGATCCAGGTTCCGGCCGGTGGTCAGACCCACATCTCGCCTGGTGGTCAGACCCACATCTCGCCTGGTGGTCAGCACCCACATCTCGCCTGGTGGTCAGACCCACATCTCGCCTGGTGGTCAGCACCCACATCTCGCCTAGTGGTCAGACCGACGTCTCTCCTGGTGGTCAGACCCACATCTCGCCTAGTGGTCAGACCCACGTCTCGCCTAGTGGTTAGATCCAGGTTCCGGCCGGTGGTCAGACCCACATCTCGCCTGGTGGTCAGACCCACATCTCGCCTGGTGGTCAGCACCCACATCTCGCCTGGTGGTCAGCACCCACATCTCGCCTGGTGGTCAGACCCACATCTCGCCTGGTGGTCAGCACCCACATCTCGCCTGGTGGTCAGACCCACGTCCCGCCAGCTGGTCAGCACCCACATCTCGCCCGGTGGTCAGCACCTACATCTCGCCCGGTGGTCAGACCCACATCTTGCCTTGTGGTCAGACCCACGTCCCACCTGGTCAATGTGCTCAAATTCACGACTTTAGGCATCGAGGCCAGGATGTGCACGTGAAAACAATTTAATGTTGGTTTAGCATCCAATTCCTGAGGAACATAGCCCTCAAAAATCGAAAGTTGTCTTATTTCGAGGCAGGGAATCAGCAGAATGCGATTCTATTTAAATTTCCTGTCACAAACTATGCTAGGAGAAACTATTATATTCACATATCGGAGCCTAACAGAGCGAATCTGAACACCCTGCTGGGTCAGACCTACAAACCTCATTCCTGGTAGTCGGACCCACCTCCTACGCGATAGTGTCCGATCTACGATGCGGAAAGTTTGCAGACGGCGGGAGGAGCTTCGGCATACAAATCCGGTTGGCTATCAATAAAACGTCCACGTCAACCCCTGGCGACACGTTAACAACTTCATTGGTCCTTCAGCAGCTGCTCAGCAACTTTTCTGAATGCTCAAAAGGCTCGGTAACTTTGCTGAAGCTCTCTGAACTTGTTGATAATTTCGGTTCCAGAATGCGGGTGGGTAGCTTCTCGACTCTTGCGGGGCGTATGGTGGCTGACGACGTCAGCGCTGGTTACGGGCGGAAATCACCACACAGCTGTACTGCTCCATACGTAGCGAGACTACCCAGCGCATCCTGCTCTATCCGTAGCGAGCGATGACGCTGTAACATATATCCAATTTGCATGAGTCCGATGCAAGGCAGATATTGCCGCCAAGTTGAGTTTGTGCATTCGCGCAAGAGCTTTTATTTTTTATGGACGGCTTTTATGTACACTCTGATGCTAACTACTTGATATGAGCATCTCGGTCCCATGCAACATCCGGTACCATGCAGCAGCAGTGATAAATTATTCGTGAAATATGGTGGAATGTACCACCTATTGAACAATGAGAAGACATCCTTCCCGAACAACCATTGCCATCTTGCTTCTTGATGTGTTTGTGAAGTCTTCATGTTTCGTTTCTTTGTTTGTTTATTGGTTGGTTCACGACACACTTTATGCACATTCACGGCTAATGGCGCCGCCCACACTGTTTCGCCGGTGGGCCGCGGGATTGGGAAATGTCCTGAGTGGCGCTAGAGTCGAACCCGGGACCTTTGGTACCCATAGCCCGACACCTTAACCCATTAACGCCCGACCATATTTCTAGCCATTGGAATTGCATATATTTTTGTTCACGGTGCTGATTTAGGCAGATTAAAAAAATTCTGAAAAAATTAACTCGAAATTTCAAAAACTTTTCGAGATACGGCATCGACCAAAAATGAGCCACTGGGCGCCAGCTCTGAGTGCGCGCTCCGTCCCACCGTGTCCGCGGCGCCCGGCCCGACTCCGGCCGACAGGCTATCTACTGGCATATACCTAATTCAGGATCAGTCTCAACCCGTGTAAAACTGCAGCCTGTCACGTGTCAGCTTTATTGATACGGTCACCGGCGTTTTTTTACATCAGGACTAGATGTGACGACACACTCGCACGCGGTATGTAGGTAAATGCATTGGTACATGTGCGTTTCTTCTGAACAACGACGGTGGCACAAAACACCAGGGCACTACACAACACGCGACGGGCCATCTATCGCCCAATCTCTCCACAGTCCACAGAGCTGTGGACCTGTGCTAGCTCTAGCTCAGGAAGCTCTACTTCCGCTTGTGGTATGCAGCGAAGCACTTGAAGCATGTAGCCACGTCGCACTTCGCACACCGCTTCGTTGACCTCAGCTTGCAGCCCTCGAGCTGACAGCGGCGGCGGCCATCTAGCGCTGCGATTAGATATCCCATTCAGTCATAGCGCAGGCGGTTCGGGATATGCGCCGGATTCGGCCGAGCACATCCCTTCTGGCTGGCTGCCACTCTCAGATAGGTGACGGTGATCTCTCGGCGGAAGTTCAGCATCGTCAGCTGGTTTTCACTGGCGACGGAGGTTTTGTGTAAGATATGGCTGTTGACCACAGCCATATCAAGCACCCTAGTGATGAGGCACCAGTACCACTTCTTTCCTCTGATAGACACCGCGTAGGTTCCCAGAAGTTGGTCGTGAAGGTCAACACCGCCCATGCCGGTGTTGTATGCCTTCAGTACCTTGGGCTATGGTACCGGCAAGCGTTTTTTTGGCCGCCCTGTCATACCGGCTGGCAGATAAGGGTGGGTCGGCAGAGTCGTAGTTGGTCATGATGTTCACAACCTTGTTGTCATGCCACCTGACCATCAGCACCTCCGAGCTTCTGTCGAACCACTGTTCGTACGTGCTGCGCTTTGTTTTGGCCATGACTTTGGCTGTGGTCACGGGGCACCTGTCTAGTTTCTTTTTTCTCACCGTTCCGGTGGCGCGGATGCCACGCCTCTTCAGCTCCGTTAGTAGAGCCCTGGATGTGAAGAGGTTGTCGAAAACAACTCGTGCCCGCTGGGATCAGATACGATACTGACCATGTCCAGCACCACTCGGGTCCCCAGCGGCTGGTCGCGAAGCTCAGGACGCTGTTCCTTGCCGCAGTACAGGTCGAATTTGTGGCAGTAGCCGTCACTGCCGCAAATCGCCCACGGTTTGTATCCGAAGCGAATGGGTTTGCCGCGGATAAACTGTTTCAAGCTGTTGTGACCGTAGTACCGCACGATCATCTCGTCCAAGGACAGCTTGTCCTGGAATGTCCCGTACTTCTGGAATGACTTGTTCATGATGTCCAGGAGCGGCCGGACCTTGAACCCACGGTCTTTGTTGTCAGGAGTGATCTTGGCATTGTCCTGTACATATAGGCACGCCTTTATCTTCAGGTACTTGGTCCTGGACATAGCGTTGCGCACGATGGGGTGCTTGAGGTCGTCATCCTCAGACCAGTACATCCGTTCACTCGGAAGAGGGCTGTATCCAGAATACAGAAGTATTCCAAGGACGCTTTCAGCTCGCTGTCCGACAGGGTGAAGAGAGGGTCGTTATTTACGTCCCTGGCGTACCGAAGCGTTTCCACGTGTATGAGGTGGAACACTTCTGGAGTGAACAGTTTTTCGAAGATCTCCACAGCCGTGCTGCTATCCAGTTCTTCGGCGATCCTCTGGCGGTTTTGTTGCGGCGTTTCAGATTTATCCTGCCACCCGGTGTACTGCGGCTGCATGTTGCGCCACGCTGGTGCCGTTTTATCCGTGCGCCGTTTCTTCAAGGGCGCCAGAGGCACATCATCCACCGTCACGC
>JAOTOL010000251.1:0-14935 GCA_034440575.1 Imbricaverruca yamaguchii | reverse complement strand
AAAATATACATATTTATCGTCTTTCTGATACGTCAACAGTAATTTGTATACGGAATTTATATTGAGTTCTTAGTTGCTTAGACAGGGGACGAGTAGCCTAGGGGTAGGATTGCTTGTCTCACAATCGAAAAGGTTGTAGGTTCGAGTCTCACCCTATCATACTCTTCGCCCCCATGGCCAATCGGCGTGAGGATGGCGACGCTACGCCGACTCAACGATTGATGCCGTCGTAAAGCCAATAACCAACCAACCAACCAATCTACTTACTTAACGTTGTTGTTCGGGAACTTAACGACGATGTTGTTCGGAACCGCTTCTGAGGTTGCTCGTCACAATCCAAGGTTGTGGGTTCGTGCCTCCAACTGTCGCTACTCTTCGTCCGTGGCCAATCAGTGAGATATTGGCGACGCTACATGACTCAACGGTCGACGTGTCATGGAGCCAAATAAGACGATGTTCGTCAAGGACGGTTCCAGGAGGTCAAAGCGTGGTGAGGTACATTTCCGAACTTCGTATCCAAGTGCACTAATTGAGGAGCATGACTGCTGCCGGAGGTTTAGCATAGCAAAGTGTTTATGCCTAATAAGAACACAAGATGTTTTTAAGGGACTATGTGGATGGTTTATAAAAAAGAGATTTGTTTGTTTTGAAACTGTAAGGACAGCCCTTAACATGATGCTCCTGATTCTGACTCTGATGGGAGATTTGACGAGGGACGTATTTCGCTCCAAACGCTTCAAATCAGGCGCCACCATTCATCACAGCACGTACGATCATAGGGATATCAGGCGACTTCGATTTTTCGACTTCTTGTGGATTCCCGGAGATGCCAAGATATGCTATTTACATCACATCCTCTGAGGTCATGCTCATGACAACAGAAACTTGATATTTTTTGGTATCAGTAGGCGAAGAAGACATAATAGTTCCACAGTTGTGTTCGCTCGCCAACTACCTGTGATTCATAATATCAGTGTGTTCTCACATGGGCTGGAGCAGTCAGATCAGCAAAATAAGAAGCTGCCGGGCTTTGGGTTCCTGCATCCGCCTCTGCCCAACGTTCCAGGATTTCCTACGATGCAGCCTTCTTCACGTCACCAGGAATCGACTGCCGTTGGCCGCAATACAATGGCTAGTTAGTGACCGATATATCAGAGGGAGAGGCCGCCATGTTCAGCCGAACCACTTCGCGACACAAATTAGTCGTGCTGTAATGTGGCTGAGGTATACGCAAGCACTTGTTTCCAACATTTCAGACAGATTTGCATTTTAACTCACAACAAAGCGACAGATTTCAACGACTTCTGGTTATTAGATACAATAGCTACGGCTAATACCAAAAGCAAGCTGCAGAGCAATTCGGCGAGATGTACGGCCATTGTCAGAATGCCGTTTCGGGCGTGATATATCTCGAATATTTTGTAGAGGTAAAATCGAAAGAAGGCTCTCGCTCGCATGTCTTAAGGCTAAAAATAACGCAAATGTCCTTGGTGGATGGGGACGTGAACGTCCGAAGCCGCGGTGTCTAAGGCAATATCACGGGATCCTGCCCTGCTGGGTGTTTAGGTAGCGCATGGCATCTGCGCAGGAATTTCATGGTCTGTATACACGAACTCTCGACCCATTCGTCGACGACGACGACGACTGAAGGACCTATCCTTCGACGTCGCCGACGACTGAAGAACCCACCCATCGACGACGACGTCTGAAGAACCTACCCATCTACGAAGACGGCTGAAGAACCTACTCATCGACGTCAACATTGCCATTACCATAAATAGCATCATCAGGATTATTACCATTGTTCTAGTCCCCAGCATAACCGTACCTAGACATATAGCTCCACGCACTATTCATGTCATCACCAGGACAGTGTCCTATTGTACGGAAGGTATACGCAATAAAGAGATAGCCCCGCTCTACGTTGCGTTGAGCGAAGTGGCGCACCCTAAACCGCTCGTCAAAGGTTATGGTCAATCGGACGCATGGCCAAGCGATTCTGCGAACCCATTGCCGGCTGATGGCCGAGCGTGATGACCTTTGTATTGCCTCCACGAGTGTTTTCGGCTGAAAACGTTGGCATGCCAGGTCGATGTCGTATCTTGTGGTTCACCACGTGAGGGGTTAGTGCGGCGCACGTGATAGGGCTCAGTCCAGGCAGTTTGCGTTGGCCTGAACTTCGTTGCGAGCCCCCAGCGGCTGGCGGGCTTCCGGATCATTTTTGATAAGTCCGAAGATGCGCGCTGTTTTCACTGCAAGCTCTGTTTCTGAAGAATGGACAAAGGGTCTTGCTAATGATTTATTTCGGTCTATGTTACATGCATATCTAACGATTGGTGCACTGTTGCTGAGAATGCTTGGAGCAAGATTATAACTATTCTTGTGATTGACGTGGGGAACTGGAAACCCATTTCATGGGAGCTCCAGAATGCATGATATTTGATGTATGATATGCGTTGTATGCATTTCATTGTAGCTGAAGAAGCATGACGATATGTCACAGTTACATTTAATATGACCTTGAAATTATACGTATATTTTCGACAAAATACCATATTTTCAAACATTAAGCTGTTGTGCATTTCATCAGAATCGCAAAATTCAGAATTACATTTTGCATTTTGAAGTTTGCATTTTGTGATTATCGTGAGGTGCCGTGCACGACACTTTAATCTTTGCAAGATATAGTATTTTGGAGGTATATGTACAATTTCAAAGAAAATGTCATATTACATGTAACTGTGATATGATATATGACACTTTCATTTCCTATTCCGTATAATCAGTATGTTTGGAAAATACCACCATAACATGTTGGCTGAGTTTGGCTTATTTGGGTGCTGGCTTGCGGTATGGTTGGCGGTGTGCTGCACCACTGCGACCTGTCGGTGGCAGCTGTCCGTGCGCACCGGCAGTTGGCAATCGCGCACACACACGCACACAGGGGAGGAGTAGTCTAAAGTGCCCTTTCACTGTCCGGATCGTCGGTCTCATTGCAGTCGTAACCGCTACAGCGACTACAACTGTGTTTGTGATAATGCCAATCAAACCCGAACTGTCATCACAATGCGAAGAATAGTAGCGGTAATTGATATGCAATAATGATGATATTGATCAATACATACAACAATGGCGCAGCAAATAGTCCTCCGGGGTATCAACAAGCCGCCATAAATGGGGAACAGACAGCATACAGTTGTTGCCATGGAACGCATGCAAACAGTACCACAAAGCCAAGGCAAACATGCATTCATTGGGACCGGGGTCATGCTTAGGATTATATATTGTGAGCGTGACGATCATTGTGACTGGCCGTAACGGACTGTGACGGTGGAAATGATACTGACTGTGACTGACTGTGATGGTAGCAGTGATAGCTGTCGCTGACTGTGGCGGCAACGGTGACAGCTGTCGCTGACTGTAACGGTAGCGGTGACAGCTGTGACTCACTGTGACGGGAGCGGTGCCAGCTGTCGCCGCTACCTTGCCTTGGTTGTCACAGTTTTGCCTTGGTCTTATATTGCTCAAGCTGGCAACATCGATATGCTCGACCATGCCGTGGTGCATTTAATTAGTTGCTTTCAGTTGATGTGGATCACGCGATATCAACTGGCACAACACTGCAGGCCATTAGTAGTTAAGTAGCACGTATGCTGGTGAGTAGCTGCATTGAAACGGACGTCCGGCATCGTGGGGATACATTATTCGTGAATTAGGTTGAAATTTACTACTATCTGGCCATTGAATAGACACCCTTCCCACATTCATATTGACATCGTGTTTCCTGCTGTGCTTGGCAAGTTTCCATGCCTCGTTTCAAACGTGTATAAGCATGGTGCTTATGCTCACCATTATGGATTATGGCACACAGACATCTCGCAGCAATATTATATGTAACGGGATTACCTATGATGTGGTATGTAATACATTGTATTTTGTTGACAGCATTATATTAATGTTGTTGTCAATATTGGTTTCCCTACATTAGGCGTGTCCAAAAATGTATGAAATATATTTTCGTTTGCATACGTTATTGGCTCAAAGTTCAGGTTGAATGGCTGTAACAGCATTCTAAGCATCGCTTCCATAGCGAGTTGCGCCATCATACTGTACTCGGTTCGTCAATATCACAACCGGCCGAACCCTACTGTTTTAACACTAGTCCGTTGACACCGAGAAGTGCCACATTATGAAAATATAGGGAGCATGTGACAACGCGTAAGCGTTCTCGGGAGACGCAGAGCTCGATTCCATCTCTTGTAATGGCCAATGATTCCACTTGTCACTGGTGTCTTTCTACCTTGTACCTTCCTCGCCTTGTACCTTACCTACCTTCCATAAACTGCTCCGCGTTCTATGGAAAGCACAGAAGTTGTCGAATCTATGTATTGAGACAGCGTATATTATATGTGCCATTTCTCTTCGTCTGATCGTATGGGCGCTAAACGACCTTGCAGTCCGCGCGCCCTTAAGCCCAAATAGTCAGTCAATCACTTGTGTTGTCTACTGGCGTCGTCGGAGCCAATTTTGGAGTTGGTCGGCATTACGTGCTTATATGTTGCAAATGGCATTACTGCATACTTGATATGGAGCTCAGCCCCCTTATGCACATTCAACTGACGGCATCTGTAGATGGTGCGCCTAATCAGCTAGATTGTTTCATCGTTGGTCTGATGTATGTTCACTTTTTTGTACGGTATCGAACACCGCCACTGTTCCGTCTTCCTCTGGAAAGCTTCATGTTTCATGCACTGGATCCAAATATCATATAACAAGTTTCATCAAATAAGTGTTATCATAAGTTTCCCCCACCCCTCCTCGCGTCTCCACAGACAGTTTAAGACTTGTGTATGTCTTTCCGCTCTCACTCCCTCATGAGAGCCCATCTGATGTTATGCCCCTGTGAGTCTGCCCCTTCGGCTGTGTGCCCCTCCGACCCTTAGGAACCGTTTGCGTCTCTCTGACTGTTGATGTCGGCAGGCGGCGCGTATGTCGGGGGCTGAGACCCAGCAGGCGGTGCGGGCGCTCTGACTGTTGTTCTGACTGTTGATCTGACTGTTGATCGACTGTTGTTCTGACTGTTGTTCTGACTGTGTCGACAAACGCGGCATATGTCGGGGCTGAAACTGGCGGCGGTGCGGGCGCTCTGACTGTTGTTCTGACTGTTGCTCTGACTGCTGTTCTGACTGATTTGTTCTGACTGTGTTCGGCAGGCGGCGTATGTCGGGGCTGAGACACAGCAGGCGGTGCGGGCGCTCTGACTGTTGGTCTGACTGTTGATCTGACTGTTGTTCTGACTGTTGTTCTGACTGTTGTTCTGACTGTTCTGACTGTGTTGGCGGGCGGCGCATGTCGGGGTGAGACCCAGCAGGCGGTGCGGGCGCTCTGACTGTTGTTCTGACTGTTGATCTGACTGTTGTCCTGACTGTTGTTCGGACTGTTGCTGACCGTTGTTCTGACTGTGAGGTCTGACTGTTGTTCTGACTGTTGTTCTGACTGTTGTTCTGACTGTTGTTCTGACTGTTGTTCTGACTGTTGATCTGACTGTTGTTCTGACTGTTGTTCTGACTGTGTCGGCAGGCGGCCTATGTCGGGGCTGAGCCCCCCCCCCCCCGCAGACACAGCAGGCGGTGCGGGCGCGTCAGACGGCTGCAGCCAAGGCGGCTCCGTCACGTCAGGAGGCCGTCGCCGCTGCAGCACCCTCCGCCCGCACCCTCCGCTGCACCCCTCCGCTGCATCCTCGGCTTCACCATCCGCTGGACCTTGCGCGTCGCCTGACGACCAGACCGGTGCCCCAGTCACTGGGCTGTCTGCCGTACCCAACCACCTGAAGCAACTTAAACCGAAGCCCATCGCCGACCGTCCGGACGCTGACAAGGTGGGCTTGGACGCGGTTGTCCCCGCTGCTAGAGTCATGGTACACGTATCTGCTACTGTGTGGTGTAAACTGTTTGCGCATTTACTAATATCCCTGCTGCTAGAGGGATAGTACATGTATCTGCTGCTGTGTGGTATAAACTGTTTACGTATTCACTAATATGTGTCACCCATTTGTACTTATGTCCAATTCACATGTGTTAATTATGTGTCACCTACTGTTTCCGGCCAAGATGTTGATTTGCAACATGATTGTACAAATTAACATCTTGATGATGAACCGTGATTTGTTTTGGTGTGCCTCTCGTATCATCTGCACCCTACCAGAGGCACGCCGATCGAAAGCTACCTCTATGAACTAAAAGTAGATCTACTTTGTAAATCAAGTCACTGGTTTCTGTTACCGTCGTGCCGTTGATCCGCCTCCGTTGAGTCGGCTCTAGTACTGCCTCCCATATTAGTTTCCCCCGTGAATCACATTTGCTCTCTGTTTGAGCGACTCTGACACAATAGGGAACGTCTACACAGACGACTTTTCATGCAGTGCTACGGACGAGGAAAAGGCAACTGTTGCACTGCACTTAGCAGGTGCTGCACACCGTGACACTAATCCGTGTGGAATAGCCGTGCCACCATGGGCCTTTTATGTCCCCCACGCACCAACCGTAACACACTGGGCCCTCATGCCCCTCACGCACCAACCACGGCACGATGAGCTCTCGTGGCCCTCAAGCACCAACGGTGATAACATGGGCCCATGGCCCCCCGCACCAGCCGTGTCACCATGGGCCCTCGTGGCCCTCCCGCACCAGCGCTGGCACCATGGACTCACACTCGTCACGCACCAGCGTGACACGTACACGAACACGCTGTGTGACCACTGCAGTCGATGCGCCCCTAAACCCCAATAAACGTACGCGAGCACAGCTGTCCACACGGCCGGGAACGACTGGCTGTTATGTGTCCAGTCGTCGCAAATGTCCGTATTTTCTTCGTCAGGCGCCCAGGGACTTCTTCGGACGTGTGCTGGAGACACGGCAGAGACAGCCGGACGACGATCGAGGTGGAGTGAAAGCCGAGCTAGGGTGGTCGCCACAGGCGGTGGGAGGGAGGCGAAGAGATTGACTGTCGATATCGGCCGCGAACAATCCAGCCCGGCGGAACGATTATAGGTCCGCTGTGGGCCACAATCGTAAAATTCCCGCGAATAGGCCATTCCGCATTGGGCCCACTTGTAACGGTGCTCGCAGACGTCCCGGTCGGCCGGGATCGTCACAGCCCGCCAGTCCATAGGTCCGTGTGTGTAGCGCCGCCGTCGTGCGGTCTCAGTACCGCTCGGTGACGCTGTCACGCAGCGCCGGGAGCAGGCTGACGTGTGATGTTCGTCGCTGTTGTCTTGCGAAGCTGCAGTTTCCATCGTTGTGTTGCGAAGCTGCAGTTTAGGCTGTTGTGTTGCGGCATGTGTGTGTGGCCGCGTCACTTTCTCTACACCCACAATTACACGTCACGGCTGTGACGGCGCCTGTTTGTCGCGTCACGTCATGTGGAGTCGGTGTGTTGCGTCACGTTGGCAGCTCATGTGTGATCGGCACGCCATCCGATCCACATTTGCGTCGACGGCACCGGCGGCACATCTGCCGGTCGTGATGTATCGACACCATCCGCTGCAATTGTGAACATCAGTATCCCCGGCACTAGAGCCGTGCTGTTGTCGTGGTGCAGTGTCCTAAAATTATTTCACCATTAACTGCGCGGATGAAGAAAGAAGTTGCTTGGGAATAGTGGAAGATTGGAAGAAAACAAAGGATCGTCACTTAAGGATTAAAAACGTGGAATGCCTTTCACTTCAGTCACATGCATTTTACATTATTTAGCAGTCGTGTGTATAATGACTGCCCACACATGTGGCAAAATGGTAAAAACCTAAGGCAGGGATGAAATAGCACAATTCCATTAACTGTAAATTTCCAGGCCACATGGTCAATTATTTTACAGTCGTGGTGTGGCCGTGACCTGAGTCATGCCGAGTGTGAGACGTACTCTGTGCTGTTCTGTTTTCCCGGCAGTGTTCGTGTTGCTTTCTGGCGTATTATACAGTTGCTTCATATTTCAGACGGCCGCATGAAATCTTCCTAATTTATGGTTCATGCGGTAATCATTCCTTTGGTTGTGTACTCTTTACACTCGGCATCTTATCTTATTACACTCGGCATCTACATCTTATTACACTCGGCTAATTCGACCGGTGGCTAAAGTAATATTAGTCAGTGGGGATTCGGCTCTCCATAGGTTGGAATGTTTGTTACAGTAACACTCCCTACTTCCCCTCTAAAATTTCAACTGCACACTTTTAGCAACTGTTTCTTTTGACATTATTCTATGTCCTTTGTGCTCGTCCCCTCTTTCTCTATCTCCCTACGTTTCCCCGTTCCTTCGCTTTCTCTTTCCCTGCAGGAGGCAGCTTCGGTTCTTCGCAATCTCAGCACGTTCGCGGCGTCAATGCCGCCCTCATTTGTGCGAATGTCTCCGATAATTTGTCGTTTATGTAGCTAAAGTCGTGAATGGAAACGGGCCAGGTCCCGGCCGGTCGTGGGCGGTGGCGACGGGTTGTGTTGTTAAACGGGTGCGGAGACGCTCAGTGCCGGGCTTGGAGATCGTGGCTGGAATACAAATACGTCCGCAGCCGGGGTGCAAAGACGTCAATAGCCGGGGTGTAGAGGCATCCGCATCCAGGTGCATAGTGACCCAGAGCTGGGCACAGAGGCTCCCCAGGTCACGTACACATGTCCCAGAGCTGGGTACAGAGGCGTCCCAGGTCACAGCGCAACATGTCCACAGAGCCGGGGTAGAGGCGTCTGAGGTCGCATACACACGTCACAGAGTTGGCGTATAGAGGCGTTCCAGGTCGAGATGCACAGACGTCCCAGGTTAGGTACACAGCCGTTCCAGCGATGCGGGCACAGATGCGTTTCAAGTCGAAATGCACATCCGTCCCAGCGGTGAGGTACAGAGACGTCCCAAGGCTGAGGTACACAGACGTCCCAGAGGTGACATGCAGAGGCGTCCTAGCCAGCCGTTGTACAAGCAGCTCAGGCCCGGGTGCAATGAATATCGGCGTTGGGGTGCAGAGGTGTTGTAGGCAAATTAGTACAGCTATCGGATGCCGCAGTACTGACCCCCCATCCCGGCCTGTCCCTAGACTGAGCTCCCAATGGGTCTGGGTAGCGTGGCCCTTCGAAAATACGAGCCTCCGGAAACTATGCTCTGTATGCTGTAGCCTTCCTATTAGTTTATAGTCAACCCCTAGGTGATCAAGATGAGGTTCTATCAACCCTGACTATCCGATGTTTAGAAGAAGCAGGCATTATAGAGAAAACGATCATGCATGGAGCTCACTATTTCCTTTGTTGGAGTCGACTAAGCCTTACCACTTGACCGAACCGAGGTGCGTGATCTGCCTTCTCACCAGCATCTTGGTAATTAAGTGCAGCATGGGCTGATGGAACGACCGCGACCAGGCGGAATCCGTTCCGAGCCATGCTTACAAAATGATCCGGCCGTTGATGGGATGCATGTCTTATGAACCGCCCGACCAGCAGACTACGGTAGAATGGCTAAAATGGCTGCTGGGAACTAACGTCCCGACGTTCAGTGGAGTTGTTGCACGTCACCTAATATCTAGTTTTCTTTCACTTCTTATCGATTATTTTGTATGTGAAAATTGTAATATTAACAGTTATACATTAAGCTGCAGTTATATACCATTTGCATGCATGTGTGATTGTGCATCAGGTCTTCTATTGTCCAAGTTCACACAGTTCAAACTCATGCAAATATGCCAATTTCACTGAACGGTGAGTCGAGCTCTGAGGCGGTGCACTTTGCGAAGCCGACCTGTTGCACCAATAAAAATCCGTGTGGAAGTTTGGAAGCCACGGCTCTTTCCGGACCCGCTGTGGGGCCGGGCGTCGACAGTCCGGTGGGTCCAGTTGACAGTCGGCCGTGTTTCAGCGGACGCGTCGGAGACGGGTGCGCTGCTGCGCACCGACGTCTGGTACCACTTCAAGGAGGGCTACAACAACGCCGTCCGACGAACCATTCGCGTCAGGACCTGGCGTGACCTCGGTGACCCTCTGGTCACGGCCGCCCCATCCCCCCTTACCCGGGGACGAGTGGTCTAGGGTTATTTGTCCGACAACCGAAAGAGATTGCGGGTGCGAGTCTGACCCGTCGCCACCCTTGGCCTGCGACCAATCGGCGTCAGAGATTGGCGAGGCTATAGACTTACCGGTCGATGTCGTACAGCCAATAACCAACTAACCAACGGCCGGGCCCCAGTCCGCGGCGGCGAGTGGCAGAGCTGCGGACCTGTTGACCTATACACCTGGACGGGGTCTTGGGCCAGAGCAGTGGGTGGAGGTGAGTGTGACCATTACGACGGTGGTCAGCTAGATGCTGTCCGTTGTGGGATAGATAACGGGCGTAACTACTCAGGTGGTTTCGTTGAGGATAAGATTGTCCGGTTGTTCCAGGTGAACGTGTCGCAAAATGTACGCGCTCAGATAAGTCGATTGGGACACACATTTAAGGCGCACGACCTGAATGCGCAGGAGATCTATGTGCATAATCAAGTCTCGCTGTGCCGTCAGTGTGGTTTCCTTTATGCCAGTGCGATGCCCATATTTATGAGCGTTGCACACCAGGGAGCCGATATTTCCATTTGGCAGGCTCCAGCATACAAGGAATAGCCAGCAACTTCTGTGAACTGTGAATCGATTGATAAATACATTTATAACTTTGAAATACTGAGTTTGTGAACTTAGTGAACTGTGAGTCGATGATTGATAATACATTTACATTACAACTTTGCAAATAATAAGTTTGTGGAACTTCGTGAACTGTGAATCGATGGTGACAATACATTTACAACTTTGCGTTTCTTTGTCGACTTTGTCTTTGTCCCGGAGTGCGCATGCCGACTTCGATGCACATGGACTGGGAAAGTTTGGGTAGCTCAATGTGACAAGCATTTTGTCTTGTAAATCACGGCTTGATTTCTCTGTATTATGTGGCATTAAACGGAAACGCAATACCTTGTGCGATATTTGTGGTTTTTCCAGGAACGATGAAATCGTACGAAGATGGAGACAATGTCCGGTATGTTGATGCCGCATTTTATGTAGCCATGGAATTAAAATGCCGAATTCATACCGGTGACCAAAACAGGAATAACCCCTGATGCCGACCCTTAGAGTAGATCAGGAAACATTTCTTCAATCTTGCGACTCATATGCACCGTGGGAACTTAAAAAATTGGTAGACTAATTCCAGCTAGCGGAGTGCAGCGTAGTTCAGTGAAATAGCTACTACTGAGTTCAGCTGATGAATGCACATATGAGGCAGCACTGATTGGCTTAAACCAGCGAGAAATATCCTGCACAAGTGAACGACGCGTTCATTGGACTCAACGGCCACAGTTCTGTCAACTGAAACGATATTGCTTTTATTCGATACTGGGTATTGGCCTTCAGACCACCATCCTAGGACGCTCGCAATGCCCGTAAACTGATCCCAGAAGAAAACAAGGAATGGTAAAGGGGTATATGCAACAATGGGCAGAAGCAAAATAGAGGAAATGCCTGTTCCTACCATTACTTCAAGCAGCTAGCATTGGTGGATAATGTAAGAGTAGTAGTTCAAGTCAGGGTCGCGGGGAACGCTTTGGTATCTGGGAAGGAAGCGCTTTCCAAGTCTGCATCATTTAGTATACGTCACACGAACTTCCTCTGTTCCCAACACCAACTTCTCTGTTTTAACAACTTTGCTAGTGCCCTGGCACTTACAAGTAAGTTAGTTCTGACCAAACCATCCTCCGTTGTATATGATGTGTTACATGACGCTCAATATAAATGAACGTGGATGTTCGGATCTTCCTGCTGTTTTAATCGACACTCTGTAGCTGCTATCGTTGTTTGTACGGCCACATACCTATTTGAAGCAAGCGTCATACGTTGCGTCAGCTTTCGACTTCGCTTTCAGGCACCGGCGAATCTAACCCATCCGTTTAGCGGCGGCCAACTTTCGGTGCTGCCAGCCTCCCTTCAGTGACGTATCCAGGACTTGCGTCAGAAGTGCAAGAGTATGTGAAGATGCTCAATGTACCCATATTTTGTTAAAATCACCGGATTTCGAATGGTATTTGTCCGAATGGGCTGTGAAAAAGAAGGATAATATAATTATATTTGAGGGAGCCCAATATACCACCACAGTTTTTAAAATACCGGACTTAAAAACCCACTCCCGCTGTTCAAAGGGCTTTTGTCTTGTGTCTCGTGATAAGGTAGTTTCCGCTGCTATTAGTTCATTGTATGCAAAATCACCTAAAACTGTAATATTTCCAGTTTCACTCATTTTAGTAATAGCGCGCAGTCGTTACCACGCCAACGTTCGTGGCGATGTAAACTCGCCTGTGTTCCTTGCGTAACCATGCGTCTCGGACCAATAACTGCCATAGCGTGAACGCCTATTTGGCGGATGATTCCCGGAGCCCAGCGCACCGACGATGCTCGGTGGGCGCTTAATCTCACGTGCGATCGGTACTCTCCAAGTGCCGTCATCTCCGGCAGCGATCCAGGACACTAGCCTCACACCGGCTGAGGCACTGGTCGCCCACCGAGCTGTGTTTGGTAGTGTTTGTACCGTCTGACTAACTCGGAACAATTGCTGGGACTTCCCGTGCGGAACCAATTATCCGGGGTGGAACCTCTTGGTGTCAAGCTTTGAGCCCTTGTGGTCGCTCGTTTGTTTGTTTATTGGGTTGTTTACGGCACACTATGCACATTCACGGTTGGACGGCGCCGCTCACACTGTTTCGTTGGTTGGTTTGCGGGATTGGGAAATGTCCCGAGCTACGCGAGTGTCGATTCGGGGCACCCTGAGCTCAACACCTTAACCACTCGCCATCCTCCTCCCCCCCGCCTTCTTGCGGTCGGCCGAAAGGCTACAAGTCAAGTGGGCGGGAAAATGCATCTGCAAAAGGGTACAACGCATAATCCTTTCATGGCTTAATGAGTGGGTACAAATGATGCCATGCTTTAGACGTCACCTGACTGGTTCTGGAATTGAGGGCGTGCCAAAGCTGATTTTTGCAACGTGACTGCCGGCGAGGTATGTACGGCGTAAGTCCCGCCATGTGACGCTCACAAATTACGTCACAAATAGCTTGGCAGCTAGGCTAGGCATCCTGACACCTGAATATCCTGCATGGGTATGCTGTCTCCGGCCACACATAGGCACTATTGACATCACAAATAGCTTTGCATAAAGACATAAAGACGGAAAATATTAGTGCAACTATGAAAGCCACAAGGGCCCTTTCTTGGTTGCACTCCTGTACACTGAACCAGTTGCCCACCAAATCTGTCAATCAGCCCTCCCTGTAGTACTGAAAAGCAAGCCCTCTATTCTTATCGATTGTCTATGCTGTTTTTAAAGATGTTCAATGTGCTGGTACTGACAATGTTTTCTGGCAGCTGGTTCCAGTGTTCTACTATCCTGTTAGTGAAGAAACCTTGTTCTGCTGTGGTAAACTTTTTAATTTTGAATTTATGACCCCAATTGCATCATTTCTGTCTTAATTCAAACATTTCCCAAGATATCCCCTCCAGACCATGGATAAATTAAAGACCTCGATGATCTCCTCTCAGCCTCTATATCTAAGTGAAAACATATCTGTACTTTCAATCTTTCCTATACGCTGTGGTTGCTTATGCCATTAACCATTTTGTAGCCCTCTTTGTACTCTCTCTAAAAGTCAACAATCTTTTTCATAGCTAGGAGACCAAGCTTGGAAAAGCTTGCAATCAGGCTGAACCTCCTGGAACCCCGAACATTCCACACAGGTGCAATGTTTTCCACCATACCAACACCTATTCAGGATGTTCAGGTGCCGGAATGCGCAGACTGACTGCCAAACTATTTGTGACGCCAATCATACATGCTGGAGGATACTTTGCTCTCGGAGGTGCGCATTCGAATATACTGCACTGGTGAGTACAGACCTCACATGCACTTCGGGACCTGCACGATACTTCACATTCCATCTCAGAATACGACTGTTTATTATTGTTGCAGTCCATAGTTTAGAACATGTGTATTTGTAAAGTTAGTCAGCTTAGTACATGGTTAAATGAAGTTGAGCGAATTGCATTTGCATGCAAAGTTGTCTAATGAAGTGGAGCCCATGCCCTGATGTCCCCGGTACCTGTGTTCGCACCGCCGCCATACTGCATACAAAGTCGCTTCCTCATCATTTTAGCATGAACTAGAATTACGTGGAGTCTAGTATTCGTCACAAGGTAGAGTCACAGTAACAAGAGTATTGTTTCAAGCTAGTAGCCGCACTGCCTAATACGATGTTGGCTTTCATCAATGCATTTCTAACTGATTCACAGAGCCGTACGTTTTTTCCTCTTTGATTCCGAAACCATTCCGAAATGCGAAAATATCCGTGCACGTATGAATGGTCTTGAAGCTTCGGAACAAACTGAACTCTTCCTGCTGTTGCAGACGTCGGAGACGCAATTAGGGGAATATTAGGTTTCCGTAATGAATAGATATAAAGCGATAAGTGGCTAGGGAGGTTAATATTATAAACTAGGTTAGTCCAACTTGCGTGAAGATTGCACGAGCATTATTTCGCTGCATAACTATAAAATATTTTAAAATCCTGGATACATCTTTTCTTTCAATACACGATGATTCTGAAAATGTCACCATTTCGGTGCCTACTTGCCAACATCATCGGCTATTTTACACGGCATCCCTGCTCGACAGTTCAGTTCTGCCGTCCAGTGGCCGTCTGCATGCTCCCTCTCGTCGCGGGATAGCTGCCGTCCACTAGCGACGGCGTCAGTTCGGGGCCTTCGACTGAGCGCAGCCCATGGTTGGTCGATACGTCGCGACGTCATGTCGATACGTGCGGCGGCCGCGCCCGAAGATTGTGGAGTGCACATCGTGACCAGGATCGTACTCAATGATTTCCTCGTGCTCCTCGCCA
>JAOTOL010000250.1:0-14833 GCA_034440575.1 Imbricaverruca yamaguchii | reverse complement strand
TCATTGTCCGAGCACTTCTCTCGTCTCGCTTATCATCAATGCCATTGGCAGCCCACTTCCTCACCAAACGGACGATCTCCCTTCGTTGACGATTTTGCGATCTTTCCTTGCTGCTCGTCATCTCCTGCATCATGGAACGACAACTGCAACTTACAATTTGTCGACTCGAGAATTGGGGACGTCAGAATGGTCTCAGGTTTTCCATCTAACAAAAACCGTCAGCAATTTCTTCTTGCCGACCCTGACGTAACAGCCCGGACACGACTCTGAAGCTGCACGGACAATGCGTTCCATCAGTATAAACGGCTTATTTCATTGGTGTGCAGTAAGTTTGACCACAGTGTTTCATATGGAAACCATACAAATGCTCCGAGGTAAGTGCTACAAAGCAATGGCGATATTGAAGTGTGCCTTTCGCATGTCATGCGCAGCTGACAGAAATTCAATGCGTCTGCTATTCGGTAAACTCGTTTGTTGTAAGCTTGACTACGCATGTTTTGTATATGTATTTATGTTTATTTATCTATAGAGGAGCAATGGTCTGGCAGGGGCAATAAGCAGATCTATGTTACAGTCTGAGGAGGAATCACCTGACAGGGGCACTAAGGAGAACAATGTCACAGTCTGAGGAGCAATGACCTGGCAGGGCCACTAAGGAGGGCAGCGTCACTATCCGAGGAGCATGACCTGGCAGGGACACTAAGGAGGACAGCGTCACTATCCGAGGAGTAATGACCTGGCAGGGGCACTAATAAGGGTAGCGTCACAATCCGAGGAACAATGACCTGGTAGGGGCATTACAAATGCATAGCAATAACTAACAATTAAAAAGGGCATTTCATAAGGAAACGAGATTTTAAAAAATCAGTGGACCAAATGTTAGAGGGCTGGTAAGCACCATCTGTGGGCTGGGCAACACTAGTGCTGCCGGCTTTATCGGAAAATACGCCTTTTTGCAAGTCATCCCCAAGCTATAAAATAGCGCTTCATCTTACTCACTGCACACTGGGATTGATGCTGATATCCGACCATACACATGGAGAACGAGCTCTCCATCACCACCGTCCCACACCCACCAGACATTAGCACTCCTAGCACCGTGCCTCTTCTTCCAGTTTCACCAACACCGTTGCAGTCCCATCTCCACCATTCATTGGCACCTTTAGCATCCTTCCTCTTCTACCAGCTTAACCATCATCGCTGCCTGTTCCACATGCAATAATCATTAGTGCTACTAGCACCGTGCCTCTTCCACCAGTTTCACACTACCACCGCTGGCGTTCCACCAGTTTCATACCACCACCGATGGCGTTCCACCTCTTCAGTCCGCCAGTTCAGGCCAACCTTGGGGGGGGGGGATGCGCCGGGAAGAACTTTTCACTGTGAAGGTGCGCAGGTGGCGGGCCAGACGCTGGCCAGGCTTGTGGGGGGAGCAAACGCTGGCCGGGCCTGTGGGGGGAAGACGGTGGCCGAGTCTGTGGGGGGAGGCAGACGCTGGCCAGGCCTGTGGGGGGAGACACTGGCATTTCATCGTCACAGCACAACAAAAAACCACATAACATTCAGAGAAGCCAGGGTATTGGCTCGGCGCACCGTACCAGCGGCGAAGTGTGTATCATGGAAATCACATATAGGGCACAGATCGCAAGATCAGTTGGGGGCGGGTGGGGGAGCTCAGCCCTGGGTTGATCAACCTAGGTACTTCGAAATGACACTTTTCCTGGATTTGGGGCACTTGCCATCTTGAAAAAAAATCAATTTCATAAACGCTGTTTCCCTTTTCCCAGTTTCCACGAACCTAGCCTTCCGGGGACAAAAGGAATCTGAAATGGTTAATCGAAACCTACTTTCGAATACGGAGAATTCACTTAGTGCCGAAACAGCTTCTTTCCCTTTCGCATCGCACAGTGCCTGATGTTAGTATTGCTTGTATGATAGATATACATGTTACTTCGAATTCCCGTCGATCAAAACGGATAAAAAACAATACGAAAACAAGAAAAAAAACAGTTACCCATCATAGGGAACTCCACATTTCAATCAGTCCATGCAATGAGCAGCGTGATTATTACTTTGAGAAGACTTCAAATATAATTGCTTGTGCTATTTCAGTATATCAAAGAGGACAGTCGCCACCAACAGTAAAGAACACGTAGAAGAACTGTGATAATATCGTCACCACTCATTATGCATTTTGGCCAATCTTACACCTATCTAGGTTAACACAACTAGCTTGTCGTACTCGACATCTATGCAGGAGTGGGTATGAGTACGATCATGTTAGGGTAGCCTGGACTAGCGGGCCTACACTGAAATCTTACCTGGTCCGCTCAGCCCTGGAATTGTCGCCATGCCCTGCTGGTAGACGAACATGCCACACCTGTAGTAACGGGCTCAAAGGTAGATGCGCGCGGAAAACGTAGTTTATAAAATAACGTGCAACTGTCTCGGAATATTTTATGTCGGAGAAACCAAGCGTAGCATCAGGGATAGGTACAATGAGCACTTGGGAGATGCCAGACTTCGGAGAGAATACACACCTTTAGGCGAACACATGATCGGCAAACATTCTAACATGGAACACAGCGACATTAACACAACTTCAAAGTGAAATTCTAGCAACAGCCAGGGACAACGCTAATCTGAAGGTCCTCGAATCTCTACACATACGTAATCCTACGGCCGCAACTAAACACGCAAACGACGTCTTGGTATATACATAAAATTACATAAATAATTATATTTCATGTATTACGCGTTACATTCGATATATGTCTATATATGTGTCGATATGTATATGGATCATCGGCCCGGGCTTTCTCAGAGGATACTTTCTTGACCTAGTTGATTTCTGGTTTGAGTTTTTGGGAGTGTCTGCAGCAATGAAGATGCTTTTCTGTGTTTTCCACGTATATTTTGCACGCTTTCTTCCCCGCGTTTTCAATTGTTAACCCTGCCATTTTTATATCACTCCTGATGATGGCCCCTGGCCGAAACGTTGAGTAATATAGCATGATCCTAACGCTACTTTTGATGTTGAGTAAACCCAGCACCTCCTGGTATATTGAGGGTCGTACATTTCGTCTCACGCAATGTCTAAAACCCAGGAGCAGCTAAGAGCCATTCTTCGTTGTATTAAGCAATGAATATAATTACACCCCTGATACAACTGTGCCGAAATACGCGAGGTCCGAACTACGGGCGCGCATTAAGAGGATTCCTGGGCAATTCTCGGCAATTCCACTACCGGCACTCAATATTAGAGGCAACACCATGGCAGATCCAGGCGAAGTAGCGAGTTGTATTGCTGATGCCGTGACAAACCAAAGTGAAACACCGATCAGCATTTTTACAGCACCAGTCAGAGGATTACAGCCCGTAGTCAGAGGAGGATATCAGCTGTATCATACCTGAACAACTTGTTTACAATTTGCCGTTTAGCCAAGCTGAAATTGTCTCTCTGAACTGTGGCAGAAATGTGTACGTGAGGACCAGATGGAGTGAACAACGAAATGCTGAAGCATTTATCAACGTCTGCAAGGCATGTTCCACTCGCCATTACAACAGACCTTGAGAGTGGGATATTTTCCACGAGCTTTGTGAAAAGGCAATCGTCATATCACTATTAAAGCCTGTCAAAAATGGCGATGCGTGAGACGAAATGTACAACCCTCAATATACCAGGAGGTGCTGGGTTTACTCAACATCAAAAGTGGCGTTAGGGATCATGCTATAGTATAGTATAGTACAGCATGATCCCTAACGCCACTACTGATAAGCCTCCCTGGCAGTCATATTTCGTCTCACGTAATGTCTAAAACCCATGAGCACCTAAGAGCCATTCTTCTTTGTATTAAAAATGGCGATGACTGAACCTGTTATCGTTCGATATGGGTCATTCCACGTCAGATCGCACAGAAATTCCCCGACCCCCTCCGATTTTGATGAAAAGTGGTACCTGTAGTACCAAGTAAAAGAACACATCACGCCAACTTTTAGCCCTGAGTGACCTCCAGGGTCAGATCTAGAAGGTCATCCTAGGTCACGATTTTTACCGACTTGACATCAATAAATTGCAAATATCTCATGTGTTATTTAACTTAGCGGAATGAAATTGGTGTCAAGGTGCAGAAGCCCTGGGCCATTCAGAAATATGGCAAAAGTTGCACGTGACCTCCCCGTGACCTTTGACCTAACCAGGTCAAAATATACAAATATATTTTTATATATGTTTGCCTGCCCCTAATTCGACGAAACGGTGCTATATTAATGGTCGTGATATTATCTAAGAACCTGCAAAAAAGAAAGGCGGAGACTTGAAAACCTTTTGAGATATCGGCCATTGAGTATTGTCATAGGACCAAATGCATGCATGCCCCGAGGCTATTTACCATATTATCGATGATAACTCTGGTTACCTTCGTCCGATTATCGTCAAATTTGTTGGGCAAGTCATCGGTGGCAAACTGAACTATTTTCCAGATTTTCAGGTTGACATGACCTCACATGAACTAACATGACCTTGGGAAGTTTGTATTGCCTAAATACATGCAATATTGCAACTTACGTGAATATTCATGGCCATGATATGATTCATGATAACCGAGAAATCGATAACATTGAGTACCGAAAGTGAACTAATACTGATAGGTCCACCTTAGAGGTGGTTACGCAAACTTCTGAAGATTTTGTGCGATCATTTTGCGAGCAGCTGGAAATACTTGTACAGCATGATTTTGTCGCCCGTGCCCAAGGCAATTATCTGAAAGGCCTAAAGGAAACACTAGCTCCTGCAGAGTAATTGTTATTGGAGATTTTTTTCCGAAAACTACGCTATGGTTACACAGGATGAGGTACAGTCCCATCACTGGAACAAACTGCAGGTGACAATCCATCCGTTTGTGGCTTATTGGCGAAACAACGCAGGGGACCTCAAACATTTTCTTACTCTGCCATTTCCGACTGCCTGACGCATGATACTGTGGCTGTCCACCTGTTTCAAGGAAAACTCATTGAGCGCCTGGAAGCAGAATTAGGCCAGCGCCCCAAGAAGATATTTTATTTTTTCAGATGGGGCTGCCTCGCAATACAAAAATTGTAAGAATTTCCTAAATTTGGCAGAGCATTCCGTCGACTTTGGAATAGACGCCGAGTGGCATTTCTTCGCAACCGCTCACGGAAAGGGACCGTGTGATGGCATTGGTGGGACGTTGAAAAGGTTAGCTAAAAGGGAAGTCTGCAAGGAACTCTGATTGGGATCCCGGACCAGTTTTATCAGTTTGTAAAAAACCATGCCACCGGCACGTGCGTGGAGTATTTTCCCAAAACCGAGTGGGTCAAAGAAACCAAAGCGTTGAATGACAGATTCGCAGCTGCTCGCACAATACCGGGAACAAGGAATGTCCATCGTGTTACTCCGTCTCCGTAGTGGTATGGTGGTTGTGAGATGGTTTTCCGGCAGCGAGACGGGCCGTGAGGTACGTGTGGCGAAAAAGGTTGGTAGTTCTTCGTGAATATACGGTACTGCTGTTCAACTTGTTTTATGGTCGCGGCTATTTGCATAGCAGAAACATTTACTGGCCCTCCCGATAAAATGTTAGTACGAAACGCACGCGAGCTGAAACAATATATTCAGGCTATAAAAACCGAGGAAACATATTTTTGCGAATAACTTTTGCCAAAATAAAGATAGAAATATAATTTTGTTACAATTCTATTTTCCTCGTCAGGCCGCGTTGATTGATGTATCACATGACTTAGCTAGCTGAACATTTGATCCTGACCCCAGTTTACCTCCAGGTCACCCTAAACCGAGGTCAAGTGATGACCTAGCTTGATCATATTATACATCATGATTAACCAGAGGATCTCGATGGCATTAAAATTATTTCTCTATCTTGATTCTATATAAAGTTATTGACGAAAGTGTGACATGACCTCATAGTGACCTCACGTGACCTTGCAGAGGACACTTGTTCAAAAATAAAACTTGGCTCGTTTGGAGTAGCCTAACCTAAAACTAGGTAATATAGCCTGTACGAGCCAAATTCAGCGTTTTTGTTCAGGACAATATTTTTGTTTCCCTGTTGGCTTGTAATGGAGAGGTCACTGCCAGGTCATGTGAGGTCAGGTCAACTTGAAAATCTGGAAAATAGTTTAGCTTGCCACCGATGATTTGCCCACCAAATTTGACAATAATCGGACCAAGGAAACCAGAGTTATCATCGATGATATGGTAAATAGCATCGGGGCATGCTTCGATTTGGTCCTATGGCAATGCCTACTCAAAGGCCGATATCTCAAAAAGTTTTAGAGTCTCCCGCCTTTCTTTTTTGCACGTTCTTAGATAATATCAGGACCATTAATTCAGCCACGTTTAGTCGAATTAGGGGCAGGCAAACATATAAAAATGCATTTTTATACTTTGACCTCGTTAGGTCAAGGGTCACGGAGAGGTCACGTGCAACTTTTGCCATATTTCTGAATGGCCAAGGGTTTCTGCGCACTTTAACACCAATGTCGTTCCTCTAAGTTAATTAACATATAATATATATGCATTTGATTGTTGTCAAGTCGGTAAAAATAGGCGACCTAGGATGACCTCTAAATCCGACCCCAGAGGTCACCCAGGGCTGAAAGTTGGCGTGTGAGGTTCGTTCACTTGGCACTACAGGTGTATCAATTTCCATAAAAATCGGAGGGGTCGGGTTCAAAATAGCCAATTCTTGTGCGATTTGACGTGGAATGCCCCATATAGCTCACATCATCCTTGTGCAAATTAACGGAAAGAGTGGCAAAACGTCGCCTCAGTTGGCTCTTAAGAGACTCGAAATGTCTTAACCAATGACCAGTCGAAATCGGAAGACCAGACTTTCGGCAAAATCGAAAAGACCATCGACCATGTCTCAAGTCACTATTCTGAGATGCGAAGGACTTTTGTGAAAGCGAAGCACCTAGAGTGTTTTTCGACATTGAAATGCTTTGACACCGTCTGGAGACATGGAATTTTGCGGAAAATCCCTCAGGATAGAATCCATGGATCACGGGGTGTGTTTTAACAAAAACCTTTACGACAGACCGACATCTTTGTGCGTTCGTAGCCAACCAGACTCAGATTGGCCCCACCGTGTTGAGGAGTTCTGTGGGAGGGATGTTGTGGTGACGGTGGATGTGGTGGTGACGGTGGATGTGGTGGTGACGGTGGATGCAGTGGTGGCAGTGAATGTGGCGGTGGCAGTGGATATGGTGGTGACGGTGGATGTGGGTGGTGACCGTGGATATGGTGGTGACGGTGGATGTGTGGTGACAGTGGATATGGTGGTGACGGTGGATATGGTGGTGACGGTGGATGTGGTAGTGACCGGTGGATATGGTAGTGACGGTGGATGTGGTAGTGACGGTGGATGTGGTGGTGACAGTGGATGTGGTAGTGACAGTGGATGTGGTAGTGACGGTGGATGTGGTGGTGACGGTGGATGTGGTGGTGACAGTGGATGTGGTGGTGACGGTGGATATGGTGGTGACGGTGGATGTGGTGGTGACAGTGGATGTGGTGGTGACGGTGGATATGGTGGTGACGGTGGATGTGGTAGTGACGGTAGATGTGGTGGTGACAGTGAATATGGTGGTGACAGTGGATGTGGTAGTGACAGGGAGTGGATGTGGAGTGATGTGGTGGTGACGGTGGATGCGGTGGTGACGGTGGATGCGGTGGTGACAGTGGATGTGGTAGTGACGGTAGATGCGGTGGTGACAGTGGATGGTGGTGACGGTAGATGTGGTGGTGACGGTGGATATGGTGGTGACGGTAGATGGTAGTGATGTGATGGTGACAGTAGATGCGGTAGTGACAGTAGATGTGGTAGTGACCAGCGGATATGGTGGTGACTGTAGATGTGATGGTGACAGTGGATGTGGCGGTGGCGGTGGATGCGGTAGTGACAGTGGATGTGGTAGTGACAGTGGATGCGGTGGTGACAGTGGATGGCAGTGGCAGTAGATGTGGCGAGTGGCGGTGGATGTGATGGTGACCGTGGATGTGGCGGTGACGGTGGCATATGGTAGTGACAGTGGATATGGTGGCGATGGATGTGATGGTGACAGTGAATACGGTGGTGACAGTGGATGGTAAATGACAGTGAATATGATGGTGACGGTGGATGTGATGGTGACAGTGGATGTGGCGGTGGCGGTGGATGCGGTGGTGACGGTGGATGTGGTGGTGACGGTGGATGCGGTGGTGACGGTAGATGTGATGGTGACGGTGAATATGGTAGTGACGGTGGATATGTTGGTGACGGTGGAATGTGGTAAATGCGGTAGCAGTGAATGTGGTGAGTGACCGTGGATGGGTGGCGAGTGGGACCGTAGTGACAGTGGATGTGATGGTGACAGTGGATGCGGTGGTGACAGTGGATGTGGTTACAGTGAGTATGGTGGTGACAGTGGATGTGATGGTCCGAGTGGGTGGCAGTGGGGCGGTGTGGATGCGGTGGTGACAGTGGATGTGGTGGTGACAGTGGATGTGATGGTGACAGTGGATATGGTGGTGACGGTGGATATGGGGGCGGTGAAGGGGGGGAGGAGAGAAGATGGTGGTGACAGTGGATATGGTGGGACGGATGTGGTGACGGTGAATATGGTGGTGGCAGTGAATGTGGTGATGACAGTGGATATGGTGGTAGGAGGGTGACAGTGGATATGGTGGGACAGTGGAGATGGTGACAGTGGAGAGTGGTAGCAGTGAATGTGGTGATGACAGTGGATATGGTGGTGACAGTGGATATGGTAGTGACAGTGGATATGGTGGTGACGGTGGATATGCTGGTGACGGTGGATATGGTAGTGACAGTAGATGCTGTGGTGGCGGTAGATGTGGCGGTGACGGTAGATGTGGTAGTGACGGTGGATGGGGTGGTGACAGTTGACGGTGAGATGTGATGGTGACAGTGAAAGGGGCTATGTGACAGTGGATGCAGTGGTGTGACGAAGAACGGGAGAGCGGTGGATGATGGTGGTGACAGTGGATATGGTAGTGACAGTAAGGTGGTGGTGACAGTAAGATATGGTGTGACGTGACGAGAAATAGTAGTGACGGTGGATGTGGTGGAGACGGTGGATATGGGTGGTGACGGTGGATGGTAGTGACGGTGGATGTGGGGTGAGGGATAGGTAGTGACAGTAGATGTGGTAGTGACGGTGGATGTGGTAGTGACGGTGGATGTGGTGGTGACGAGGTGGATGAGGGTGGATATAGTGGGACAGTGAATGTGGTGGTGACGAAGGTGTGACGGGGGTGTGACAGTGGATGTAGTGGTGACGGTGAATATGGTGGTGACAGTGGATGTGGTAGTGGAGTGGATGGGTGGTGACGTAAAATGGGTGGTGACAGTGGATGGGGACGGATGTGGTAGTGACAGTAGATGGAGTGACGGTGGATGTGGTAGTGACGGTGAATATGGTGGTGACAGTGGATGGTGTGAGCAGTGAATGTAGTAGTGACGAGAATGCAGTAGGACGGGGTAACGTAGAGGGTAAGTAACGGGAAGCAGTATGCGGCAGTGAAGCAGGGAGACGTAGAGGTAGTAGTGACGTAGATATGTAGTAACGCGAAGTGAATAGAGTAGTGACGAAGGAAGTGGATGACAGTGGATGCGGTGGTGAGTGGATGTGGTAGTGACAGTGAATGGGGGACGGGAGTGACGGGAGGGGGGGGGGGGTGGGGGGGGGGGGGAGAGGGAGGGGGATGACGGTGGATGCGGTGGTGACGGTGGATGGCGGTAGCGGTGAAATGGCAGTGGCGGTGAATGTGATGGTGACAGTAAGATGGGGCAGGACGGTGGATATGGTGGTGACAGTGGATATGGGGGGTGACAGTGGATGTGATGGTGACAGTGGATGCCGGGTGACAGTGGATGGTAGTGACAGTGGATGGGGATATAGGAGGAAAGGAGGAGATGTGATGGTGACAGTAAGGGCAGTGACAGGGGGGTGAGATAAGAGGTGTGAGGGGGAAGAGGAGGGAGGGGGAGGGGGGGTGAGGGGAAGGGTAACCCGGGGAGGGGGGAGGGGGAGTAAGATGAGGAGGGAGGGAAGAGGGGGGAGGGAGGGAGAGGGGGGGGGAGGAAGGGAGGGAGGGGGAAGGGGGGGAGGGGGAAGGGGGAGGGGGGAGGGGGGGGGGAGGGGGGAAGAGGTGGAGGGGGGGGAAGTAGAGATAAAGGTGTAAAAGGAGGTGAAGAGGGAAGGAGGGTGGGGGGGGGGGTGGGAAGGGGAGGGGGTAGAAGGGGGGTAGATTGGCGAAGGAAGAGAAGGTGTATTGGTAGGGGAGGGAAGAGGAGATGGAGCGGGTGGTGGGCGTAGCCGGAGGGTGCGGTAGTGACAGTGGATGTGGTAGTGACAGTGGGATGTGATGGTGACAGTGGATATGGTAGTGACGGTAGATATGGTGGCTGGCGGTAGAGATGACAGTGAATATGGTGGTAACGAGGTAGAATGGGGTGACGTGACGGATATGGTGGTAGCGGTGAATGTGGTAGTAACAGTGAATATGGTAGTGACAGTAGATATGGTGCAAAGTGTGATGATGACACAAAAGACACAACAGGCGAGTAGATTAGGTAGTAACTGTGGATATAGTGGTGACAGTGGATATGGTGGTAGCAGTGGATGGAGATTGATGACAGTAAGATATGGTGGTGACAGTGAGATGGTAGTGACAGTAGTGGATAGTGGGGGACAGTGAATATGCGTGAAACGAGGATATGGTAGTGACAGTGGATGCTGTGGTGGCAGTGAATGTGGCGGTGGCGGTGGGATTGGTGGTGACGGTGGATAGGGTGGTGACAGTTGATGTGGTGGTGACAGTGGATGTAGTAGTGACAGTGGATGTGGCGATGACGTGGTGCAATTTGTGAAACAGTAAGATACGGTGTGAGAAGTGAGATGTGGTGGTGACAGTAGATAGGACAGTAGGTGGTGACAGTGGATGGCAGTGGCAGTGGATGTGGTAGTGACGGTAGATGTGGCGGTAGCGGTAGAGATGGTGGTGACAGTGAATGTGGTCGTGACAGTGGATGTGATGGAGAAGGTGAATGTGGTAGTGACAGGATGGTAGTGACAGTGGATGTGGTAAACGGTAGAGGGGTGACGGTGGATGTGGTAGTGACGGTAGATGAGGTGACGGTGGACGAAGTGGAGAGGAAAGAAAGAATTTGGGAAGGGACGTGCCGGAGTGGCTTGGTCTCTGGTTCTTCTTGTGGGACTTAAGCCATCCCCTAGTGATGCCGTACCATAGAGGGAGGTAGGCAATGTCACTGACGTCTAAAGCCTCCACTCTGTCAGGAGACCGGCTGGGCTGTGACTGCTCTGATGACTAGCAGAACAGTCCAAAAGATGCCGGCACTGCAGATCTGCGACGGCCGTCCCACTGGCCGGCATGTTGGCTGGGCAAGAGGGAGGGGAGCTGGGAAGTACTGGCTGAGAGCTCGGGTAATGGCAGTACGTAACGTGCTCTTCACCTTCTCTGTGTACAAGAACTTGGGATGAGTCCCGTTGTGGACCTCCCTGGTCTGTCGAAAAGATAAGTTCCTGAACATTTCGAAGATTGGATTTCTCTTTCCTTCAGATGTGCTGGACAGGCTGCGTCAAAGGCAGTGTGCCGAAACTGGCTTGTGCAATTGACACACCACAGGTGTTCTGATTCGCACTTTCCGTCAGTGTGTTCTGACGTGCCGCACCTACCAAAGGTCGGGCGCTCACGGCAATAATGTGCATGGTGTCTAACACTGGCAACATAAAACATCTCTTGGGGTTCAGGACGAACACGAGTACCTTTACCTTTACCTAGCAAAAAGCATGGTATAGTGGAGATATTAAAAGTTCAAACTTTTAATATCCCTCATTTATAATTAATCATTAATGTTTTAATTACCGAAACCTTCATTAAACGATCGGTCGTGTGCCAGAAGCGTGCAGTTTGGACTTTCGTGGTCAGGGGTATAAGTCAAATGTTACCACATCGCCAAAAAACACAGATAAAAAATCCTCACAGACATGGCCGATTTCGGCAACAACTGGCTCAATCTTCATCTTGTGTGATGATTGGCATCGTTTCGCTAAGATCGTTTATCGATTGGTGCAGGTTTCATTAGGACCGTGTCAGCGGTTGCCGAGATCGGCGATGTCTGTGAACCAAACGTTTCTTTTTTTCGGCGATTTGGTGACCTTTGATCTGACCCAAGTTCACGAAAGTCAAACCCGAACCCCTATGCCACACGATCGATCGTTTGGTATAGGTTCATGAAGATAAAGCTAGTGGTTGCCGAGACCGGCCGAGTCTGTGAGATGGCGTTTTTAGACCCTCCCTCCGTCAAACACGGGGAAGTACCAAGCGGGTGCGACTATCCCGATAAAACTGAGCAGGCGGGCAGGGCCGGGGAAATTCCCCTTTCTGCTCATGGTAGGGAGATTTGGTATTGCAGAGCCAGGTGAAGGACATGTATGCCGAGATTAGATGGGCATTGGAATGGGAGCGTATGGATCGAGCGACAAGTGAGCCACTGGTAGTCTGACTTCCCACCATTGGATAGACCGCCGGATCATTGGAGCACGCAATCCCTTGTGCGCATGGGCAGGACCGGTTCAGTAAATACCATTGTGAATTGGTTTTTACTTTTGATAGGTAAAGATAAAGGTAAGCGTCAATCCATTACCACGCAAAGGTAGTGTCTCATCGGGGACTATCATTTATTGAGCAGTATTTTATCACTGAATCACTATTGGAAATTCATCACGTTTTTGAATAGGTATACTGTTTTATCATTAAAAGCATTGAACCCGAAACTGTGCGAGTACAAATACCATTGTGAAACTGGACTCTGATTGGAGTTTGGAGGTACGACGAAATAACGCGAGGATATCGAAGCATAAAGGAGCTGGACGAATGAATAAATTAGCTGAACGTGCATCCCAACATCGCGAAATAAAAGGATGTCGCTCCTACTCCCAGTTGCAGTTGTCGCTCGATGCCACTAAGATGCACACAGATGAAGATGGCATAATTGTAAGATGCACAATGCACAATGGCATAATGCACACAAGATAAAGGACTCTAATCTACCCCGGAAATGGAGCTCGCCAAAAATAAAATTGTAAATCACACCGGATATACGTATTTATCTTATTGCCGAACAGTGTAAAATAATTGACCATGTAGGCTGGAAATTCACAAAGCCAAGGAATTGTGTATTTCATCCTGGTTCAGGTTTTACACTTTCCCACACGTGTGGGCAGTCATTATACACACAATTGCTAAAAATGTAAATGCATGTGACTGAAGTGAAAGGCATTCTGCTTTTTAATCCTTCAGTTGCAATTCTTTATTTCTTCCAATCTTTCACTATTTCCAAGCAACTTCTTTCTTCATCCACACAGTTGTCGGTGAAGCACCTTAGACACTGTTGCCGAACCATACCACGACCACAAATCATCCAGTTTTAAACATGACGTCGACCGTAAATCGTCCTGTTCATATACCTATGTCGGCTTTACATCGTCTTGTTGCAAGACTATCTCGTCCGCAAATCGTCCTCCCAGACTTCACCCTTCAGAACACAGCGCAGACAGTGCAAATGTTCCATCAGTGAGCATTAGACATTGGAGCTCAGGTCGCCATTGGTGCTCAGGGACGCCGACATGCCAACGCCAGCTGATACAAGTCGGCCTCACGGACGGCCTAAGTTAGTTATTGGAGTTTAAGGGCGCATCGGCTGCGTCGGTAGGCACGGCACAAGCTATGGTCGCAGTGCCAGCGCAGTCGTGTGGATGCCCGAACTAACACACAAAACACATGGAGCACGGCAGCAGCATTAGTGTATTGACAGGCCGAACTATGCACATCAGGTGCTACACTCAGCAAGTTGACAGCTCTAAACATCGATACCGTCGGCCCTGCTGGAGCGGCAGCTAATCGCCCAAGGCGACTGCGAACCAATGAAGCCCGTCAAATTGAAGAAAAAATGGGTAAAGGATGGGGGCAGGTAGGAACAGGGTCGAACAACAGGAAACATCCACTGCTGGCTCATTTAGCGACGGCGGATGCCTTTCGTGGAAACAACCAGATCGGTTGTACCGCAATACCAACTTTTTCCTTAGCACCATACCCTTTCAATGATTTGAGAAAAATTGCGTTACGTTCTGGCGATATGATATTATACACTATGAAAATAAACGATTTGTAACTGCTGTATATGACTACGAAACAACTCCAGCCACCTCAAGCCCGCTCAATACCATACAGGGAGTGCATAGGGAAGGGCATGAAAAAGAAGCAATGCAAATTATCTCATGAACAAAAACCTAAAACGAACAAGAGAAGCTGAACTGGATGGCTAAAATACCCACCTCACGGCAATGCAGAACTTAATGTGCTCATAGTCGTGCTGTCGAAATTGGTTAGACGTGCGCAAAAAAGGATACATGGAACAAACCGACACTCATCCTTCATGTCCATAACAACATTGATGGGCTTCCATTTTGTTGAACGTGAAGGTGGCGGTGGCTTTAGACATCATAGTAACTTTGGATAAGTTGACAAACCAGCTGAGAAACTTCCAAAAGCAGCTGGACATTGTCCACCACCGCACCACGAGTCCTCACGGCGAACACCGAGGCAAACGCGGCCGGGATATCCAGCCGCGGAGACGACAGCAAATGGAAAGGGTAAAGTCGGCAGAGGAGAGGGCAACAGTAACGTCAGCTGAAATTAGCTGCAGCGAAATTACAGCCCGGAGCGCGTCTGGAGTCGGGAGCAGAGACTGAAACACAGCGATCACGG
>JAOTOL010000249.1:0-14083 GCA_034440575.1 Imbricaverruca yamaguchii | reverse complement strand
TTGCCCTCATCCAGCTAGACCACTGGCCACTTGTCCCCAGCTGGGTCTCTGATGGATATGTCTTCTTGGCCCCGCAATCACCATGTTGAAGCTTTTTTGTGTGTGCTGATAAATGCTTTGTTCACAGAGCCTGCCCATGTGCACCCATCATACCTCACACCCCAATACCTTTCTTGTCTTCTTTTTTGCTGGCTTATCACCATCACCATCATCAACCCTCTATTCTTCTTCTGCAATTCCAAATCCCAACTCTTTGTTTGCTTCATTCTGTAACAATTAGGCACAATGTGAATAAATTCATGCAAGATGTAAGATGGAGCAAATAATGAAAACTGGAGCCCACACACCTTCCAGAGAGGCAGGGGGAGGGCAGGACAATGTCAATAAATGCATAACTTTTTGGTGGGAAACAAATGGTAACCATTGACATTTTAACCTCCATAGGCCACTCATTTGACCTCTTGTTGATTACATATGAGACAAATTATAAAATTTTGGTTTAGCTTTTGGATACAACATTTGAAAACACCACACTGTGATGCATAAATTGTTTTCCTTTTGTATGTTGTCACATTTATCAAACATTTTGACCACCATCCTGGACTGGTACAGTTTATGGGCACTGGGATGGGGTCAGCATGTGATGCTTCCCTATACAAAAATGATCAACAAATGATGTACAGCATTTACCGAGCTGTCAATGGTGGATAGCTGGAACAAACCCCCGAAACAATGGGGGAAAACCTTTAAAGCAAATTTGAATGATTTTTTGGAGCAATCCACAGTATGTCCTCTACAAAACTCACTGATATTCTTGCTATTCTGGCTACTATGATGTATGGGAAAGTGGGGGCATGGCAGACCACCCTCCCCTGCCATAGACTTTTACCTCAAGCCAGATTTCATTTGCCTTGTGGAAAGACCCATGGAGTGTGCATGCTTTTGGCTAATTCAGATCTTGTCTTTAAGCTTTAATCTTGTCTTTGTCGTGTCATGATTTAAAATGTTGTTTTTCCACTTTCTGATACAATTTCTTCAATACACAGGAATTGGTAAATCACAACAACTAGGTAAGACCGATTTTTGTCTCTAATTACCTATGATTCCCTAAATCAAAATTTGAGTGCTAAAAAAGCTTGCGGTAGCTAGGAGTTAAGGTACTTCTACAAAAATAACCCCAAGATAAATCCCAGATCCCAGTTTCACTTTTAGCAAAGTGGACTGCCCATTAGAAAGCAAGTTCACTGGTTTCTTGCAGCGGCAGATCCAGTTCCATTTTGTGGGTGCAATAGGTGGTCATAGCAACTCCACGAAATATATTACATTTGTCCCAGATTGTTATTTTGGGATACATTTCAGATTGAGAATCAAATAGTAAATTTCTACCTCCCTGGACATGCCTATGCCAATAAAGTGCAGCTTCCTTGCTGAAATTGCTTGCAACTCCTATTTCTAAGACAAGCTACCATGCACAAGTCACAAAATATGTCCCTTGACATTTACTTTAACACAAATGGCTTGCAATTGAAATGGTCCACTTTGCCCAACAACTTTGAAAATATAAAATTGAGGTGCCCTCATTGAGCATGGATTTCAGTTTTGTTATATAAAAATATAGATAAAATTTCCACTTCAAAGAAAGGATAACAAGGTATTGGGTTCCATCAAAGAGTTGGTCATACCCTCCATATGACATCATCATCTTAGACTTACAGGATGTCAAACCTTAGGTGGTCTGTTTGCCTAACACTCTTTCCCTACCCATGGTTTGTGAGCCTTAGAAGTGTGTGGCCTAGAAGTGTTCTGAATTTAAGCCAGCTTGAATAATAATAGCCACTGTCTGGCATAAATTCAATTTAGGCCAACTTTTCCCATCCCTATGTTAAATGTCACCATTAATTTGGCCTACTCTTCCCTGATCATTTACACACCTGTCCATACACTTTTGTCTGGGGAATCACTAGGTGGAGCATAACTCATGCATTTACATGGGGAAATAAGCATAACATGGGAGAGCTGGTTAAAAATTCATCAAATTAGTGTAGAGGAAGAAGGGGGGGGTTCTGAACACTTAAGGCACCATGCAACAAATAGCTCTACTGCTGCCTTTGTGTGGCTGATCCAGCAATTCTACTGTGTTTACTGAAAACAAAAATGAACAAGCTATCCATATTCAAACAGTTCCTTTCAATTGAAATCCTCTAACCACTTATAAAGAGGAACCTTAAAATAGATCATTATTTTGTAGTGATATGCTGTATTCTGAACAGAAAATGTTGCTGTTCAGGAATACCTCACTGTAACAATTGCAGTACAAGCTATTAGTGGTGACTGAAATATGCTGGTGTAATTTGCAAAAAAAAGTAAATCGCTTCCCTATGGTTTTCTTAAGCCAACTGCTCTTTGAAGCCAAAAATCATGCCTGTGAACTTGCATGCTCTGTGCACAAAGAATTAGTAGAACCATGTAATCAGACATTCATATTTTGGTAGAAACAAGTCAATCATTTCTGAATACCATAATGTTTTTGTTATCTATGTACTCAACATGATGAGGGCAACATCAAAAGTGTAGGTGTTAAGGAACATAACATGTTCAGATACCCCATACAATCCCCCTACACCACCCTCTTCCATAACTGAGTCACTTTAAACTTTTAAAAAATTAAAATTTATACACAGATTATGTTGCATTTGGATGTGGTGATAAACTGGTGGATCTAGAGGGCCTGTTTAGTGAGGGGCAAATTTTGGGGAGGCAAATGTTAAAAACAGACGAAAGTGCCAAAAACATTGATTTAAAGAAAAATACTGGCAGTTTAGTGGGGGAAGGGGGCAATTTCATTTTGCCCTAATATAGATCCACCACTGCTTATCACAGATATGTTTTCACTTAAACAACTTTCAGCTACATCAAATCGACATTGAAGTTTATGCTGCATGGACAGCTTTTCCCCATTTACTAACATGGTAGGGAGATAGTGCATGAATGCACCAGACACTGTTGTCAGCACCAGAGATAGGCAGGCTCAGTTGCAAATTTTACCTGGCTTGATATGGAGGGGGGCAAGGCTGGCACAAATTCCAGAAACATAGGTGGGAAAGTAGGTGGAGAATGGTTGGCAGGATGTTTGACATTATGAAGATGTTAGAAGAGATTCACTGGCAATATTATTTCTTTAGATTGGTTAAAAGATAAAACTTAGTTTGACCAGTTTATATTATAGATTATGATCAAGCACACAAGCATCAATGCACTCATTGCTTGAAAATGATTTATAATAGAAACCAGTCACACTAAGATTTCTCTTTTAACCAATCTAAAGATCTAATATTGACAGCGAATCACCTCTAACATTCATATCATGTCAAGCATAGCTGATCTTTCTTTCATATGGCCTACAAATTGGGGTAGATGGTTATTTCCGCCCCCCCCAATCCACCAAATTTTATGTAATGCCTGGAGGGAACAGACAACAGGTAATGCCTCTTTCTTGGATCATTCCTCATACCAGAAGTGATCTCAATGAATTTGAATGGGTAAAAATTGAGCCCAACAGTTTGACTTTGGAAGTTCACCAAAATCAGCATGCATATCGCCTGGTTATCTACGGTTCGTTCCAAGTTGAACGGACGCACCAAACCATTTAAGTTTCAGTAATGGCACAGGCTTTTCTCACCTTCAGGTACATATAGTATAGATGAAATCATCAAAGCTAGATAAAAACAGGTTTCCCTCCGACCATACCCATTCACTAACAATTAGGCCACCACTTCTGTTCGTTCAACAAATGTCCACTTCAGCGATTCCCTCCTCACATTCAAAATCGAAATCTCTTCCTTAGCTCAGCTGCCTTTCCCGACTATTTCCTGTTGCTAGTTCCTACTAAGACACGGCGCGGCGACCAGCCTGCGACCATTTGTCGGTGATTCTCGCCTTTTTGAGCCCATTGACTTAGCTATAGGTGGTCTCATTGCGACCACCGAGAATCGCCGACGGACCGCGGTGTCCGCCGTGGATATCTGGTATTTTTGGTACCGTAAATCTGGTATATTAAAAATATATGCTAGATTGTTAAGATGTGCTAAATTAGTATTTGAAGGGCAGCTTTTTTCATGTTAGAAGGGAGACGTATCATAACCTCCACAGGTCTAATCCTCCACAGGTCGTAACCTCCACAGGTCGTAACCTCCACAGGTCTTCGCTGTTGGTCTCTCAAATCAGCTTAACCTTAGCGTGTGTGGTCTCCGACGACGTCGGCAGATCGGTGACTTTTTTGACCCCTGCCCGTACCCGTAAAAACTTTAGATATGCAGTATCGGATATTGGATATAACTAGTCTATTGACTATAGTGAAGAGGGTGCTGGTCGGCAGATGGTGACGCGGATGGATTTCAGGGCCAGGAAGGAACCCAGTACACTTCCGGACAACAACAGCTACATGGGAATCCCAAGACATGTGGCGATCAAATGTTACCCCGAGGTTCTTACACGAATGTTTCTCATCTATCACGGCGTCCCTAAAGCACACTCGTATCGGGGTAATATTGCGCAGATTTTGACGCGATCCGAGGAGTAAGAAGCTGAGTTTTGGTCGGGTTCACCTTCAAGCCTAGTTCACCTTCAACCTTCAAGTACCTAGTCAGTGTCTACGTAATAGGCATAATACACATCATTTTTGGTCACATCAAAGCATAGAAACAAAGAAGAGCAATGGATGGCACCACAAGACAGGGAGTTGTGATCAGCTCAGCTTTGTCTCTCATAACTCACAGGGGCAATGCGCCTTCCCTTTCTCTGTTGGTCTCAGCATAATGCTAGGCAAAATGAAAACACAAATAATTCACGGTTCACCCTCGGCTCAGAGCGCACACCTACCTACATACACAGCCAATTCCCTCCACGATACGGACCCACAACACTACCTCACGCGCAGTCGGAATCGACGGCGGTGCGCAAAGGATCAGTCAAGGTCTTGTGTTTGCGGCATGACACTGTTAAGTGTTCAAAACACGTGTTCAAAGTTGCTAATGGTTATGACGTCATTTAAAAATACCTTGCATTGATTGGTTAAAGGACAGTTTTCGTAACAGAAAATGCTAACGCAGCAAACTCCGATCGGCGGCCTCCGCTGCACTCCGGAAGCGACTCTCTTAAAACGGTCAGTTTTTCCCCACTATAGGTGGCTCGAAAGCAGGTTTCTGGAGACGCACCGGCCGAATTTGTAGCGACCGGAGGCCATTATATTCAGTGCGCATGCGCGAAGTTTGGCGTTGCCGTCGGTATTTCCGCTGTTTGTGGGTTCGTGTGGTGTGTGTTCGGTTGCTGTCTGTGTGCTTGATGGCACGAAAAGTGTATAGTTATTTGGTAACCGTAAGTAGAATAACAACATGTTTGGTGGATATTTTCGTCAATCCTGTATTAGTTTTTTAGTAGTATTTTTTGTTCTTTCTGTATGTTTGTGTCGGAGTACATGTGGAGCCCATTCTATCCAGTATGAATCCGAGGTGCAAAAATGTTTTAAGAGATGAAATCTATTAAAAGGTGCCTTAATTCCCACACTGCATGGGTACCTACAGGGTTGAAAAATATGATTCCAGGATGGTTATTATCTAGAATGTTTATCTATACAATTTTCCTCAGATTTTCTCATTTGAAGGTTGAATGATGATGATAATTAGCAGGGTGGGAAACTTGCTTTCCGGGTTTGGAGTCGGAGTGCCAACAGATTTCTCCCCGAGTACCTTTTCATGCACATATTATTTTCATGCATGGAATCTATTTGCCGGTAACCGACGAGAAAAGCATATGTACCCTAGTCAGTGCCTACGTAATAGGCATAATACACATCATTTTTGGTCACATCAAAGCATAGAAACAAAGAAGTGAGCAATGGATGGCACCACACAAGACAGGGAGTTGTGATCAGCTCAGCTTTGTCTCTCATAACTCACAGGAGCAATGCGCCTTCCCTTTCTCTGTTGGTCTCAGCATAATGCTAGGCAAAATGAAAAACACAAATAATTCACGGTTCACCCTCAGCTCCAGAGCACACACCTACCTACATACACAGCCAATTCCCTGCACAATACGGACCCACAACACCAACACTACCTCACACGCAGTCGCAATCGACGGCGGTGCGCATGGATCAGTCAAGGTCTTGTGTTTGCGGCATGACATTGTTAAGTGATCAAAACACGTGTTCAAAGTTGCTAATGGTTATGACGTCATTTAAAAAATACCCTGCATTGATTGGTTCAAGGACAGTTTTCGTAACAGAAAATGCTAACGCAGCAAATTCGATCGGCGGCCACCGCTGCACTCCGGAAGCGACTCTTAAAACGGTCAGTTTTTCCCACTATAGGGGGTGGCTCGAAAGCAGGTTTCTGGAGACGCACCGGCCGAATTTGTAGCGACCGGAGGCCATTATATTCAGTGCGCATGCGCGAAGTTTGGCGCGTTGTCGGTATTTCCGCTGTTTGTGGTTTCGTGTCAGGGGGTGCCGTCCCTTCAGCGGCCATAGGGCCACTTTAATTTATGACGTCGTTGGTCAGACATTTCTTGCGCATTTACTGCGCCAGAGCACAACCGTCGTTTCAAATCCCTGGCGGTGGTGCGGCTGCGTACGGTATATTATAGGTTTTCTGGTCTTTGACTAGCTCCGCTCTGAAGCTGAGTGCTCGTAGTAATGGGATACTGCTCTGTGGCTAAGTGTGCTTCATCATTCAGGAAGAATCCTGACATCTCGTATTTTAATTTTTCCGAAAGATGCTAAAAGAAGAGCAGAGTGGGTGCACCTGTGTGCGAGACAGGACCCGATGAACTTGAAGACGGCTCGGATCCGTTCGAACCATTTTGTGGAAGGTGACTTTGACCCATCATGCCTACTGAAACGGTCCATGGGCTTCAAGGCCAAGATGTTCCTACGCAAAGACTATTCCGTCCGTGAACATTCCGACAAGGTATGTAGTCATCTGTTCATTTTAAGCACTTAATTAAAAGTTATGTTACTTGCTTTGGGGGAACCGGCTTGAAGCTATTTGTAGAAATGCTCAATGTTTCAAGTGAATATATGTGAATAACAATTGAATATTTATTGTAAATAAATATTCATAAATAGATACTAAATATTAATATTTGTTGGTTTTTACAACATTTCTACCTGCAATTAACTGCATGTATTTTTGTGCATGCCTGCCTTAGTATGCAGACTGAGGTTCAGACTGCAGTATGCAGACTGAAGCAACCCATGCAAGAACTTGGATTTAAAAACATCAAGTTGCTTGATTACCAGCAAGTTAGGTCAGTTGTATTGAGTTTATGCTGGTGATGGCTCAAAGTAATGATGAGAGTCTCCCCAGTCTGTAGGATGTGAACCACCAAAGACATGCTTTGAGTTTGGTTGTATTGCAACACAAACAATGTGTTAAAGAAATGTAAAGCCTTGGAAAAACACTCTTAGAAAAAACAATCAATCACCAGAGGTAAAATTTTAAGAATAATTTTCTTCTTTACAATATTACAAATGTAAAATCACCTAAGCTAGTTTGACCTCTTCAGCTTGATGATGACATAATATGTGTAATGCTTGTTAGAATATTTTAATGCAGAAAAATACTGTATATTTCGATTTGTATCCCCATTGCTTGTCTGTTTTAAAATTAGTCTACATTCTTGCTGGGGTGGCTTCATGAACCAGGGTTCTATTGCTCATCAGGGATTGGTGCACAAACCCTTGTCTCACCACAATGAGTTCCACAGGCACAGGCAATGAGTTCTAGTTCAATGGCAGAATTTTGACCAAGAGTTTAACATGCTGTCAATGCACTGACACTGCTGCCAGTAGCATAGCATAAACATAGCTTGTTGGATCTATATGTAACTCTTCCTTCATCTTTGCAACAGGGAGGGAGAGAGAACAGCTGCTTTGGAGAGGTGTCAGCGCCATACTCATAGGGAGCAGAAGCAGACTGTTGACAGTGTGCTTGGTGATAAGTAAAGTCCAAATCTACAGATGTCTGAAGCTGAGCCTGCTGCTGATGAAGATACTGATTCCCTGATGTGGTAAGTTATTATGGTGCAAATTCCATTTTTGGTAGTACCACAAGACAAAAGTAAGCACACCAAATCTTCAATCTGTCTTGCAACCAGTTATGAAATATGATTGATGCAGATGCACACTAAAGTATGACTTCACAACATGTCTTGTTGGTCCTGTTGTGTAGCCTATTTATGGAAATAATGGAAAAAGTGTCTGTCTGATCAAAATATATTCTTATTGTTCTTAGTACTGTGATTATACTTACTGTGCTACAGTATGTTCATTACCAACAAAATGTTCTTCATTTTAATGAATCACTAAGATTGCTTTTAACATTTCACTCACCCGCCTCCAAAAGCAAGAAAGTGATATATTACGCGTCGGCCTTGTTTTCCGATTGCAGTGATCTGTCTGAAGTAGACGACGTCCCAACGCTGCTTCAGCCTATAGCAGAAGTGCGGATTTTGACGCCTCTGGAGGAAATCTGCCGGCTGCAGACAAAGGTGGATCGGATGCAGCGGATCTGTCGTCAGAGACGTCTGGCGTGGCGGCGCCAGAAGTCTGATCTGCTCCGCCGCAACAGCATCCTGGCGAAGAAGGCCGCGACCCTGGACCAGCTGCTGGAAGCGGGCGTGCTGTCGGCAGAGCAGGTGCGCCAAGCGGCCACTGGGCGCCGAACCTGTTGGGGGCCAAGGCCGTCGCTAGAGCGCTGGGCCTGCGCTGCATCTCAAAGAAGGCCTTCGCGTATGTCAGCAACGTGCTAAATCTCCCCCTGCCGTCCATGACGACGCTGTCACGCTGGATACGCTCCTTCACGGTCACACCGGGCGTGATGGAGGCTGCCGCCGCGGTTCTGGAGGCGGCCGTGCAGACCATGGAGCCCATCCAACGTCTGTGCGTCATCTCGTTCGACGAGATGAGCCTGGACAGTAGACGCTGTTATGACGCTGCGGCGGACCAGGTGCTGGCGGCATCTAAGCTCCAGGTATGAAATGTGTACTTTCTGTCGCAAACAGCCGTGCGCCATTCAACGCCCGACTGGAGCGCTGCGGCTACGGCATCAGCCCGGGGGCTACGGCCGTCCAGGAAGCAGCTCTCCGGGACATGTGTGGCTCATCGGGAGGGCGCGGAAGTTCACACCAAGGCACCCCGGTGGACGGGCAGGGCTGCTCCCGTTCCAGCACGGCATACTGCAGAGCATTGCCTCACTTCGCGGCCTGCACGCGGACCTGCTGGCCACAGTCCCCGGGTACCAGTACCTGCTGACCTCCAGGCTGAACCAGGACTGCCTGGAGAATGTCTTCTCCCAGCTCCGGGGCATGTGCGGCCAGAACACCACCCCGGACGCTGTGGAGACGCGGTCCCGGCTACGCATCTACTGATGGCGCCGTCCCCGCTGGTGGCCGCCAACAGCCGGGGCCGTGCGGTACAGCTGGAGGCCGACACGGACTTCTTGTCCACGGAGAGCCGGCTGGACTGCCTCACCAACGATGCCTTCGAGGGCCTCGACATCCAGGTAGATATGTGGTCATAGCTAAGCAGTGTTCAAATAATGTTTGTTTTTCGTTAGTTGTGTAACAGAGTTGCTAGATACCATGCCCGGCACATGTCACGCCCGTACATGTCCGTCCGGCGCCGGCGACGCCGTCACTGGCCCTCGTCGGAACCGAGTCAGCATTGCCGGGCCGACGCCCGACTCCTGTGACCTGTACCGGCCTTCCGGCCGTGTCTGAGCCAGGGCTGTGGCCAGACCCCCGCAAAGAGACGTTTCTGGACTGTCGAGCCGCGCGGACCTGTCGCTGTCGGCCGCGTGCGTAAATTAACAACTGTATTTCGGCCTCCAAATTGAGAACTGAAAGTCATTGCTGTCGGCCTGGAACATTATTGAGAGTGTCTCTATATATTCACTGTACTTTCTGCACAATATATCGTGCAGAGAAGATATCATTTTTGGCATTCGGAGTTATCGCGACGCGCTGGTCCTCTAGTCTATCACGAGCCAAGAAGAAGGACCTTCACTACAACTGGTACCTGAGTGACCCGGATTCGACTGGTGACTGCGGATTCAACTGGTGGACTTCGTCAACAACGCAGAACTTCAACGCGCCATTCAGCACGGACGGGAAGGGAATAAGTCTTCCGCACCATTAAGTAAGTCCGAGCAATATCCCAAAATCCTTCCAAAAATACCGCCTCCGATTTTCGACCACGAATAGAACTGTTAAAAATTGCATAATCGTGTCGTATACCTGCTGTGTGCCGAATATTGTACGTGTGATTTATCGTGTGAACTTGGAACTAAACTTGAAACATTTAATTCTCCACAAGGTGAGCGAAAATCTCGAAATTTTGGGAGTAAAAAATTTTGTGAAAAATAAAAGTAAAACGTAACGTAATTAAACATGACTGAAATCACCTTTGACAGACTGGCGGACAGCTTCAACAAAATTCGGTTGGAAATGAGGGCACAAGGCATGACGCAAAATATCAAACCTTTTTCTGGGGAGAGTCATAATAAACTGTGCGATTGGATTCGCCAATTGGACCGCATCAGTTTTAGTATGGATGAAGAATATATGCAAATTATTTGCATGAAAACGCTTTCTGGACCTGCAGCCGAATTCCTGCAACGCGTACTCAGTCAACAACGAACTATGACGTGGGCACAAATTAAACAGACGATGCGAGAGAGATACTCGGACCTTTCGGACCAAAAATGTTCTCAGGAGAGTCTGAGAAAGATGAAACAACATCATGGCGAACTGGTGCAAAATTTTGGAGAGAGACTGCTCGCCCTGGCACGTGAAGCGTACACGGACTTGGCAAATCCAACCACTCAGGACATTTTGATAGACGTTTTCAATAGAGGCGTGCATAGTAGCTCGTTAGCAAATAAACTATACAGGCAACAGTTCCGAACTCTGGAGGATGCCATCCAATTTGCAGTAAGGGAACAGAAAGTAAACAGGGTTATTGAGTTGTGTAGAGGTGTCCAGAAAGAGGAACCAATGGAAGTCGATGAGAGCAATGTGGAAAAAGGAGACGACAGGATAGACAAATTGGAGAAACTTGTGTTGGCGATAGGCCAATCAGTGAAAAAATTAGCGAAAGAACCAGAGACAGTGAAACATTCCAGTAACAGCCATCCTCAGCCTGGACCCCGAGTATTTAGCCCATCACAACGTTTCTCCCGACCGCCGCGAAACTACCCCTCTGGACCCCACTATGGACCCCCTAGGCCACGACCCCCCATGGGACCTAGCATGTGGAGAGCACCACCAAACCCAGCCTACCGTTGGACTTTCCGACGGCAGACCTATTGTGTGCGGTGCGACCAAATTGGTCACATAGGCCGGCAGTGCCGCTCCGGCCCAAATCCCCCTAGAAAGGCGGGAAACTAAAAGCTCCGTTGTGAATGACCACCACAATGGAGCTGAAAATAAACAGAAACAAAAACAGGAACCACAGAGGAAGGAAAGGAAAAATATCAGATGGAAACGAGATCCAGAAAAACGTAAACAAAAACTGGCCCGTGTCCAACAAGTTCGCATCAAGGTGAATACACCTATGGCGTGGCTACGCATAGGCAACCAAAAAGCTTATACGCTAGTAGACACTGGGGCCGATATATCATTGATTTCGAGAAAGTTCTTTGACAAAATCGCCGAGAAAAACATCGTGAAGATTTTCAGACGACCGACGAGACTGTATTCCACTGATATCCGCCAGTGGACATCGCCTCAAAAACATTGGAGTCGGAACCTTCATGGTTGAGATGAGCAAATTCCGGAAACCGTTCGAATTTCAGATTGTGGAGGACCTGAAACAGGAATGCATGTTGGGAAATGATTTTTGACGAAGTTTGGAGCAAAATTGGACTTTGAGAAAAAGGCTTTGTGCATTGAAGGCAACATGGTGCCACTGAGACCACAGCGACAGACCAGTGAGCAGGCGAGCTCACTGGTCAGAATCAAAGGACGCATACATATCCCGGCCAACACGGTCGTGGAGTGTCCGGCAGCTGTGAACAGAGTGCAATTAGTGGAACATACTTGTTATGTGCGGTCACTGGACAACATCCCACTAATTTCTGAGGAGCCCGGCTTGTTCATAGCCGAAGTTGTAGCCAAACCGGACCGACATAAACGCCTACCGATACGAATTGTGAATACCACTACGAGAGACTTTACCTTGTACCCAGAGCAGGTAATAGCATTCGCTGAGACTATGCCGACTCGGATTTGGAAAACCTTGTTGACTTGTCCCAAGACATTGACTTGACACCGCCAACCGCACCCTCTGACCCACTCGAGGCAAGCCAAACTGACTCACCTGACTGGCACTGACAAAGACAGACTGGAACAGCTGCTACGTGCTAACACTGACTTATTTGCCGCGACTGACGCAGATTTGGGAACGACTGATGTCATCAAAATGGACATTGACACTGGAGATAACCCACCGATCCGACAAGCTCCTTACAAAACGCCATTCTCTCAGCGAAAATATGTTGAAGATCAAATTAAAGTAATGCTAGAAGCCGGTATCATTGAAGAATCAGACAGCCCATGGGCGGCTCCAATAGTAATTGTTCGCAAAAAAGAGTGGAAGCAACCGTTTCGCAATAGAGCTTCAGAAAATTAAACAAGGTGACCAAGAAAAACAGCTACCCACTCCCCTCATTGAGGACATCCTTGCCTCTTTGGGAGGTGCGAAGTTCTTTTCGTCTCTGGACTTGAAAGCTGGTTATTGGCAAATTCCGATGTCAGAGGGAGAGCATCCCCAAAAACAGCATTCACGTGTTTTCTAGGCCTGTGGAACTTTCGCAAAATGCCATTTGGCATCTGTAACGCCCCATCCAAGTTCATGGAATTAATGAATAAGGTGTTGTCTGAATCCAAAATCAGTTTGCAACTGCCTACATCGATGACATCATAGTATACTCAAAAACGTTTGACGAACATTTGGCTCATCTCGAAGAAGTTTTTCGCCGACTACGCAAAGCAAAGTGGTGTTCATACTACCGACGCTTCATCCCAGGAAGCCAAAGCGGATTTAGCCAAATTGCCGCGCCATTGATTAACCTGACAAAGAAACATGCCATATTCGCCTGGACAGATGATTGCGAAAATGCGTTTACAACATTAAAACAAAAACTAGCGTCTGCGCCAGTGCTGGCGTACCTAACATCACGAAAGACTACAAATTATATACGGACGCCTCACAGACAGCTGTTGGAGCAGTTTTGGTACAGGAACATGATGGAAACGAACGAGTAATACAGTACTTATCGAAACAGTTGAACGAAACTCAACAAAAGTGGCGAGGTGATCCTCCGCGAGGCCTTCGCAACGGTCTGGTCTGTTCAGAAATTACGCCAATATTTGTTAGGATCGAAATTCACCATTTTTGACTGACCACCGTCCGTTGACGTTCCTGAACCTGTCAGGAAATGAAGAACCCAATGGTTCAGAGGTGGGCGATCATGCTCTCAGAGCACAACTGTGAAGTGGTATATATCAAAGGAACCAAAAATGTAGTAGCAGATCATCTTAGCAGAATGAGTGAAACCGAACAAAAAGTAAACGTAATCGACACTGATCATGTTCCAATAGGCGACTTTAGGAACACTGAATTCAGAAAGCCCGAGGAAGAATTGAGCAGAGAGGAAAAGTTTAAGGATGTAATGGTGAAATGGGAAAACATAGACGAACTTCAAAGGTTGATGAGGACATAGCAAAAAATTCGAAAAATCATGAATGACAAAAATAACGCAGATTATCGAGATATCGTTTTGCATTATTGGAGTTGGACAGACTCATCTACAAAGTCAGCGACGCACCTCGCTGTGGACCATTTCCAGGCTTACAACTATGTGTGCCTAAATGTCTGAGACAAGAAGTATTGAAGGAGATGCACGAAGGTTTCTTTGCAGGGCACATGGGACTCGCAAAAACTTACGAAAGGCTAAAATTTTAGATATTACTGGAACGGAATGTGGAGAGACACAGTGGCCTACCTCAAGGCTTGCGTGCCTTG
>JAOTOL010000248.1:0-14067 GCA_034440575.1 Imbricaverruca yamaguchii | reverse complement strand
TTTTTTATTCAATGATCAGGGAGAGGGCCTCTTCCAAGTCCCAACTGTAGCAATAACCGTGTAACTTGTATGCTCCAGTTTAGGTTTCTTGGACTTATAGACTGTGCCTACTTGGTGCACATACTTAGTCGGTATCTATTTTGAGGCCCTTTATATCGCACACCACCTTAGGCCTGATGTTAATATATACAGTTATTGATGCCTCGCCCCCCCCCCCCCCCAAAGTATATAAACTTACTGGACCCGAAGTCACTTGAATCACGTCCACTTACTAGGTTTCTCTCCGGAAAGCGAAAAAAATCCTCAGCTGGTTCAAATCTAGGTAGATCTCCACAACCAATCACAGCAAGGATCTCTGACCAAGGACATGCTCTATTCATTATGCCACTCTAGAAAAGTAACTATTCTAGCCTTGATAATTGATTCAAGTACCTTGCAGACTAGGGATGTGAGGCTTACAGGTCTGTAGTTTTCAACTTCCCCTCTTTCGCCTTTCTTGAAAATGTGAACTACTTTTGCCCTCTTCCAGTCTTCTGGATTTCACATTGTGAAACTTATCTACAAAATATTATACTAAGTGGAATTGTCAGTTCATTTTTAACTTCACGCAATAGCCTAGCATACATTTCATCAGGTCCTACTGCCTTGTTTGGCTTTATTTTCCTAATATGATTGAGAACAGCATCACTATCAATCAAGTCAACATCATTTATCCTATCCCGTCATTGACCCATATTCTACGGTTGGCAGATTGGTTATATCTTCCACCGTAAACGATGATTTAAACTGCTTCCTCAGCTCCTCAACCATCTCAACATCCTCACTTAATATAGTGCCATTCACGTCCAGTGGACCTACTGTGCTAGAAACTTTACTCAGCTGGTAAAAACTAAAGAACTTTTTGCTATCTCCATTACAGTTATTAGCCAAGTCCAATTCTTTTGCTCGCTTTTCCGCTCTGGTTTTTTAGAAAAAAAACCAGAGCGGAAACCGTTCTGATTCTGGTTCAAAATACGTATTTTCATTCATACGCATTTACCGTTGTCATCTCTTTCAGACCGAGCCTCTGCAGATTGGGGGAGAATCGGACCCTGTAGGGAGCGAAAATATGGATCGTGCCCCGTTCTCGTCTACCTCTGGCGGTGCTGGTCGTTCGGAAGCTGATGTAGCTGTCGATCCCATCGCGGGCGACTCAGCACAAGACGTCCGTCCTGAACCTGGTGCCACAAGAGTTACCAACGCACTGCTATCAAAGGTGAAGGATATCGACTTGCGCGTGAAACGGAACGGGTCAAAACTCGACCAGGTCATTAAAATTCTTCTAAGCATAAGTATGAATGGCAGCAAGAAGGGACAAAGTGAAAAGATTGGAGGTTCTGAAACCGCGAGAACGCTGCTGCGATCTGCGATCTGGCACTTCCAAGCTCTGGCACTTTCCAAGATCTGGCACTGCGATCTGGCACTGCGATCTGCGATCTGGCACATCTGCCGCTCTGGAAGTGGCAACCGGCCACCATCTTACCGCTTCTCCAGAAGTTGGCTTGCTATACTGCTCTATTTGCATGCCTATGTCCTGCTCTGCGGCCGATGCAAGCACGAGAGAGGTCTTTAAATATGACTTCGGTTTGGGGGACATCTTCAAGGAGGGGCAAGTGCTGCCAAAGCAGTTCTGACTACTGAGAGTTTCGGTCAAGAACCACTTCTGTGGCCTGCATCACCAAAAGGCTGTGACCGCCAAGCAAACAGCAGAACAACTGGCGAAAGGCCGGCTTGCGACAAACAAGGATGCTGCGCGCCACGTTCTTCGGACAGAGCATTACGTGCTGAAGCACTCTCTGTCGCGGGCATCGTTTGAGGACTTGGTCGTTCTGCACGACCAAAACGGCACGCAAGTGGGCAGCCTCAACCACTCCAGCATGTTTGCACCGACCATGCGCTTGCAGTTCTCCTCTACCATGAGCAGCATGCTGCAGAAGTTTATCGCACGCCAGCCCTGCATCTCGATGTGCGCAGACAAGGTTGGTGTAGCGAAGCGGACTATCGACATCACCGCCGTGGTGGCTGTGGTCACCGAAGCGCCGGCAGACAGCATGATACAGTCGTTTGTTATCGCTGCACCAGTGGTTCAAGATCGCAGTGGCAATGGAATAGCAGAAGAACTGTGTCGGTCCCTGGCGAACGTGGGTGTAACCCACCCTGACAAGCTGGCAACAGTGTGCATGGATGGCCAATACCATCACAACAAAGTGCCAGAAAAGTTGCTCCATGAAATGAGTGACAGCGATCCCCGCTTCCAGACAGCTCCACCTGTGGTATTGCTCTGGGACGGCGCTCATTTACTAAACTTGGCGGACGAAGACGCGCGGCGTTCCGACAGGTGCGAATGGGTGGGCCAGGCCATCTCGTCCATGACCGGAATCACCAAGCGCTACACCATCGGTAAGGGCTTAGAAACCCTGCTGAGCGCCGAAGAAGAGCGTGGCGAGACGGTACTGCGGTCCAAGCTCTGGTCTGGCACGCGGTTCGCACCATATTCCTTTAAAAAAAACTTTCAAGTGTTCCTCCGCAATGCGGATACGATGGTGTATGTCCTGCACCAGCGGATCAGAACAAGAGAGGCGGATGCCAGTGAACAGCGAGATCTCCGACTGCTGCGAGGTTAGTTCAGAATATGAATATTCCGGGGAGGTGTTGCAGGAGTCTAGACACATTGACATTCCCAATATCCAGACACTATTTTTTTTGCTAAGTTCTCATGTGGCAAATGACTGGTGATTAACATATTGTTATTCTGCAGTTTCTGTTTGTCCTTCCCGTCTCGGGGGTCTTCAACCGCCCCCCTCAGGTTTTTCGCCGATAGCGGACGAACGGCGCGCGGCAGCGCACCCAAATTTGGCATACTTTTTTCCACATCAATTTGGCATGGTGATTCAAAATTTTCAAGTCAGGTGGTCTATAGTCAACGAGTTATTCAAGGTCGAGTGAGGTTACCTCCAAAAAATGTTCGACCAGTCGTCCCGCTTTAACGGATACAGATATTTTAAGGAGACTTTCAGCGTTTGCTTATCTTTACGGATGCAACAAAACGTACAAATGGAATTTTTAATTTTTTTTTCCTTTTTGATTACATATAAATTTTGCATATTTGCCAATTGCAGTTCAAATAGAAGATTCTGGCTAAAGTAGGTATTTTTATTGGGGCAGGTTGACTTGCAGCAACGTTTCTTGGTCTGCTCTACCAATTTGAAAAGGAAAATTAAAGAAAACTTGAAAACTCAAAATTTTGAAATTTTGAATTAAAATTTATTTAAAAAAAAAGTTTTGGGGTGCCAATTTGTTTTGGCCCTGGTCCATTTCGCTGTCCTTTTCTCATTCCAAATAAATTTTGTTTTTTTCATATATCCCAAGATGAACTCCTCAGATCGAAAACATAATGTAAGTCGTGAAAAGTCGTGAAAATCTAGCCCCCTGGTGACGTCAATTTTTTGGGAAATTATTTTGGGGGCGCATCCAGACCCTACTCGTCTAGCGCTTTCCGATGACACCTCTTCCGTTTTCGTGCCACGCTTAGTCTGGATTTTAGAGGGGGATTATTATCACCTCCCCCCCCCCTCTCCCGAGACGGGGTGTGAAAATCTGACTGGAGAGACGGCGCGGGTTAAACACGCGCCCGGTTAAATGCGGCAAATCATAGCATGCTTAGGTGGATGGGGGAAGTTATTGCAGAAAAACGGCGTTTGGGACAAGGAACCTAAGATGGTCTTGAGGCAGGCAAAACCATAATGTCAACGTAGCTTTCAGCGAAGTTGAGTGTCCTCTTCCACAATGCTTCTGTTTCCACAAATCAAGAGCTGGTTTGAATACATTCCTAGCACGTGACTGAAATTTTTACTAAAATGATTTCTTTTTGGAAATCACGGCCTGACTGATCCAATCTGGCTCAATGACCCTGAATGCCATTTCTATAAATTGTATACCAAAAGATCCGCTGACCAATTGCGAGGAGCAAAAGTGGTGAGTCTGCGCCGTAGCGTTCCGGAGTTATTCCAGAAAAAAACTTTGTTCGGTTGTGGTGTCGCATTGACCACCACCAGAACACGTGCTAATGGACATATTGCGCAGGTATAAGGGCTGTTGTTTAGCTTAGCATTTAAAAAAATGTATATTGGCACAGGAGCACAACTAAAGTTAAATGCAGCAACGTATTTCTTTATTGCGAAGTACAGCTTTGCTGTGGAAGCATGTACTTCCCCAAATTGCACCCTGGCCATGCCATGTTAGCGACGCTTCAGTCTATAACTGTCCCCACTACTCATCCCCTACCGACATTCCTCACTGATTTTTCAGATCTGAAGTTCACCGCTCAGCTGGCAGCCCTCTGTGACCTGTATGACGTGCTCGCCGAGGGTAGCAAGTCGCTTCAAAATATTCAGCTCCTGCCTTGGGAACGACAGCGCATGTTTGACAACATGGTGTGCAAGCTCGCTGAGATGCAGGAAGCTTTGGAGAACGAGGACAGAGAGCTAATGTCGGAGCGGTGGCTCATGCTATCATGACTTCCTCCCACCGCTTGCGACCAGGTCAGTTTATTATTATATTTTGTTCTTGCTTCGCTTCCCCATATAAAGTCTGTGTACATACACATGCTTATAATATGCATATCTATACACACACACACACACACACATACACACACACAGACACACACATATATATGTATATATATATATATATATATATATATATATATATATATATATATATATATATATATATCGTGTGTGTGTGTGCGTATAAATATTGTTTTGCGAATTCAGGTGATGTAAAGAGGAAGCAGCATATATTTTAGTAACAGTACAATTTCTCATCCCTTCCCGTTGCATCATCCCCAGTCGTTCCTTTTATGATTTTATTTCGCTGCAGCTGTTACGTGTGTTGCATGTCGTACGTTGGAATGGCTATTGTACTTCGTTTATCCGTTAGCTCTCTTTGGGTCGCCTTTCTTTTTCTTTGCTTCCAGGCTTTGTTTACTAAATAATATGTGCCTATGAATTGATGTTGCTGCTGCTTATGGATATTCTGTCTTTTCACCCTTGTATATTATCATTTTACATATTGTTCCTATATTGTTTTGCCACATTTTAATGGCAAGTCTTCGTGTGAGATTGTGTTAATTTGTGTTTAGGTCGGAATGTCGAAAACAGGCGAAACACGATCCGAAGGGTTCGTGATCAGCGCCGGATCATCTTTTGGTTGCACAGTAATTCCCATATTTGTTCTGACCTGGATGACTTCGCTTTCCAGCTTCCAGCGGTGCTCCGATTCACCACCACTCTCCATGACAAGGCGACAGAGCGCGGCCGCGGACTGGACGCCAGGGGCAAAGGTGCCATGAACGGCAAGCTGCAGTATTATGTGACTGACATGAAGGTGGTCAGTGATTTGAAGGCTCTTCAACAGGTGAGGCATGTCGAATGCCTTGAGATCGTCCACGACAGCATCGCAAAGCTGGTCAGTCAGCGTTTGATACCGCCGACTGCAGCCGTGGAGAGGGAGGTTGTCAAGGAAGCCTACATGTGTCTGTCCAGCCAGCCATCCGGCATGAACAACCAGCAGCTTCTGCGAGCCCTGCAAATGGAGTCGGTGTAGAGCCACGTGCTGAAGCAGGACGCTCACTTGGTCATAAGGCTATGGCTGTTAAGCCCGCCCGAATCTGTCGTTGAGAGCATGGGGAGTGTGGTGGGAGACATATTTGGCGCTCATCGGCAGCTGGACCACCGAAACGCTGAGTACGCTTATGATACGCTGGAACGGGCCTGATGTTCATTAATTCAGGTCCGTACGTTCATCATCAAAGCCTTAATTCAGGCAGTGCAACGCAAATTTAATAACAACTTGATCAGGCAGTCAGTTGACATCAGGACGGAGCTACAGGGCACTGTGATCAGACGCCACAATTCCAAAGTGTGCCGCAGATCAGCTGTCTTCCAATAAGTGTTCCAGACGTGTGCGTGCGTGCGTGGAAGGAAGTGACCAAGCTTCCGTCGGGGTTTGGAAGTTTGTGCTAGTTAGTTCTTGCGAATAACACAGTCAAAAATGTAATCCATGTTGGTTGGTTATTGGTTTTACGACACGTCGACCTTTGAGTCATGCAGCGTCGCCGATCTCTCATGCCGATTGGTCGCGGACGAAGAGTAGCGACAGGTGAGACTCGAACTCACAACCTTTCTATTGTGAGACAAGCAACTTACCCTAGGCTACTCGTCCCCAATGTCATCCATGCTCTTTTGATCCAGTTTAACGGCGCATCTGTGAATATTTGAAGAAGCTAACGTTCCAGTTAAATGTACGCGAGCAGTTCTTCTCTGTGCCCAGTTGCCTATCAAGCCATGTATCGATGCGATCCGAGCCAAGCCGAATAATAATAATTAATAGTTACTTGTTATTTAATGACGCTTTCAACTGCTATAGTTGTTTCGCGTCGGCATCTGTAATGCCGTGTCCGCGCCGCGAGGGGACAAGCTCATCGGTCGGCAGCGCGGTTCCAACCCATGACCTTTGCCGTGTGAGACAGATGCGTTTACCAACTGAGCTATCCTGCTTGCGATCGAGCCAAGCCGATGGAGTCAATCAGTTACGGCCGCCTGCTTGCGGGGGAAGGATAGCTCAGTTGGTTAGAGCGTCTGTCGCACATAACAAGGGTTCGAGCCGCTCTGTCGACCAATGGGCTTCTCCACTCGCGGGCACGGCGTTATTGTTGCCGACGCGAAATAACCATAGCAGTTGAAAGCGTCGCTAAATGGCATAATAATAATAATTATTATTATTATTACCGCCCGTTTGCTTCGCTGCCGGCTGGTTAGTCTATTAGTGCACTTAGTTTTAACTCATTGGTTGTTGAGACCAACAACGAAGTTGGTGCTGAGTTTATGGCACCATGTAGCGGCTCATGTTTCATGAATTCGCAAATATAAAGATACGGTTTGCAGCATGTTTTGTCTTTGTCTCCCGAAATGCGGGCGGAAGAGATCAGTTCTCCACGGTGGTAAAACGTTTTTCGCATAAAATAAGAACCCTGCAAAAATACTGCAAAACATGGAACCAAAGTGGGCTGAAACAAAGGACTTCACGAGACACTATCTTTGGAGTGGTGGAAAAGTTATGGCGGAAAATTTCGTTGGTGGAATTTGCAACCATTTTTTCACCTCTGGCTGAGGGCTCGAGCCGCCGATGGAACACCCTCATTGAGAAAAACTTGCTAGTATGTTGCGTTATTGAAGTGTGCTTACGAGCGGTATGCATGGAGTTCAGCGAATGCGTCGCATACCAAAAGATACTTTTACAACTAGCGCCGGCTGGCCTATGTTTGATGAGTATTGAGGGCAGTAATCCACAACATTTACACACCAGCATCCAAGCGTCATAAGACTTCTCTTATGGGCGTCATGGCATGTCCGGCGATCTGATGCAATACAAACAAACAAAAAACTGTCCGTTGGCTGGAAATTTGTCGCTGTAGTGAGCTGCCAGAGTTTTCTCTGGCATCAGTCCCAGCTGTCTTGGCAACGCAGGGTTCGGGCCGCGACAATCGCTCGCCCTTGTCCGAGGCTGAGCAGGCCAGCTGTCTGGTGTCCCGTTTTTGCTGGGGTGGGGGTGTGGGTAAACCGTGACAGGGAGTTGGCGGCTTGCTGCGCTCCCGGTCGAAGTTTTCACGCATTGCTGCTGGTCCCATCTCAACACTAAGCATTCCGTTTTGAGGCTGTTTTCCATTGCAATGTGTATTTGTTGGTGCTAGGATATACTGTTGCAGTACAATGCTTTTGGTGTTCGCGTAATGTGCCTATGCAATGATGATCAATTCAGCTTTTATATACCTGATTCTCTTCAGGGAACTAGCCATAATTATGCATCCCCGACGTCAAGAGCACGTATACAGGCTGGCTATCCTGGCGTGTTTGTACTCGTCAGTGCCCAAGTGAAGTGAAAGACCTTCGTTAGTTTGGGCACGCACTTCATGTCTCAGACGAGACTAAGGTATGCACCGAATCACGAAGGTAGATTGCAAGTAATCTACGCAACCCTGATAGCCGTCGGCCACCTGCGGCTCGTTATCAGCTGCTTTGTTATCAACTCTCTGGCTATGCAAGCGGAACAATGAGTAATCATTGTTCATAGCCATCGTAAATAGCTTCAGCAGATGTTCATATCTGCGGTCCTTGCCGGTTTTCGCGATGTCGACCGCTTAAAAAGCGTGCTTGCTCTTTAAAAGCGGTGCATCCATGAGACGCCGAAAATGCGTGCAAAAAGACGCACCTATGCGACCACCTATACACCTACACCTACATGATCCACATGCCCATGTACATTGCACATGACTATATTCAAAGCGCATACCCATGTGCAATGCACATATCCATGTGCAAAGCACATGCCCATGTACAAAGCACATAACCATGTACAAAGCACATACGCATTTACAAAACACATACCCATGTACAGAGCACATGCCCATGTACAAAGTACATAGCCATGCACATGCACATATGCAAAGCACATACCCATGTGCAAACCGCGTGCCCATGCACATTCCCATATACAAAGCATATGTCAGGGAGCATGCACAGCAAAGTAGCACCATCGCATTCGCACGTCGGAAGGGATCGATGCTCGTGGTACCCAGCCGTCGTCAGTCACGAGAAACAAAGAAACAAAGGCGCACCTCGAGCATGCATGATGCAATGTTCTCGGAACATGCATCGACCAGCAGTTCCAACTATTGCCGCGCGGCATTATTTTGGTATCAATAACAATGTCACTGAAGGTGGGGTTTGTCCACGGTATCCTGACACAACAGTTCCCTCTATTCGTCTCTTTTCACGGCTGAGTGTTGGTAGATAACCGAGAGTATGAGCACAGCGACTGGGTTCGAAACCCAAACGCAAGACGGACATGTTGGCGAAGGTGTTGCCTTCCTTGGTACAGTGGTGTGGGACCACGCAATATAAAATGGCGCATTAATCTCAAACAGCACAGTTGTCGTTACGAAGCGTGAACCTCAAACGGTAAGGCAGTCGGTGGAAGGGCCAAGGGTGCCATAAACACAAGGCCTCCAAGTTCCTACGAACTTCCAAAACACCGATCGGCATTTCTATCCAGAAGAGACGCGGATTTCAAGCCAGCCCCATCAGCCAAAATACATCGCTATATATAATCGACATCGAATATATTGGATATACCGAACGGGAAAGCAGATGCTCACACCGCACGCGAAATACGCCACCGAACTGTAACTGACGGTGGGGGGGGGAGGACGCCACCGCTGTGTCTCCTACCAATGGCGAGAACAGTACCACCACTGTGCACTATGCCATCACTACTGGCCGGGAAGGGAGCGGGCAGTACCACCACTGTACTATGCCACCACTACTGGCCGGGAAGGGACCGGGCAGTACCACCACTGTGCACTATGCCACCACTACTGGCCGGGAAGGGAGCGGGCAGTACCACCACTGTACTATGCCACCACTACTGGCCGGGAAGGGACCGGGCAGTACCACCACTGTGCACTATGCCACCCCTACTGGCCGGGAAGGGAGCGGGCAGTACCACCACTACTGGCCGGGAAGGGAGCGGGCAGTACCACCACTACTGGCCGGGAGGGGAGCGGGCAGTACCACCACTGTACTATGCCACCACTACTGGCCGGGAAGGGACCGGGCAGTACCACCACAGTACACTATGCCACCACTACTGGCCGGGAAGGGAGCGGGCAGTACCACCACTGGACTATGCCACCACTACTGGCCGGGAAGGGACCGGGCAGTACCACCACTGTGCACTATGCCACCACTACTGGCCGGGAAGGGAGCGGGCAGTACCACCACTGTACTATGCCACCACTACTGGCCGGGAAGGGACCGGGCAGTACCACCACTGTGCACTATGCCACCACTACTGGCCGGGAAGGGAGCGGGCAGTACCACCACTGTACTATGCCACCACTACTGGCCGGGAAGGGACCGGGCAGTACCACCACTGTGCACTATGCCACCACTACTGGCCGGGAGGGGAGCGGGCAGTACCACCACTGTACTATGCCACCACTACTGGTCGGGAAGGGAGCGGGCAGTACCACCACTGTACACTATGCCACCACTACTGGCCGGGAAGGGAGCGGGCAGTACCACCACAGTACACTATGCCACCACTACTGGCCGGGAAGGGACCGGGCAGTACCACCACTGTGCACTATGCCACCACTACTGGCCGGGAAGGGAGCGGGCAGTACCACCACTGTACTATGCCACCACTACTGGCCGGGAAGGGACCGGGCAGTACCACCACTGTGCACTATGCCACCACTACTGGCCGGGAAGGGAGCGGGCAGTACCACCACTGTACACTATGCCACCACTACTGACCGGGAGGGAGAGGGCAGTATCACCACTGTGCACTATGCCATCACTATTTGCCGGGAAGGGAGCGGGCAGTACCACCACTACTGGCCGGGAGGGGAGCGGGCAGTACCACCACTGTGCACTATGCCACCACCACTGGCCGGGAGGGGAGAGGGCAGTATCACCACTGTGCACTATGCCATCACTATTGGCCGGGAAGGGAGCGAGGCAGTACCACCACTGTACTATGCCACCACTACTGGCCGGGAAGGGACCGGGCAGTACCACCACTGTGCACTATGCCACCACTACTGGCCGGGAGGGGGAGCGGGCAGTACCACCACTGTACTATGCCACCACTACTGGCCGGGTAGGGAGCGGGCAGTACCACCACTGTACTATGCCACCACTACTGGCCGGGAAGGGAGCGGGCAGTACCACCACTGTACTATGCCACCACTACTGGCCGGGAGGGGAGCGGGCAGTACCACCACTGTGCACTATGCCACCACTACTGGCCGGGAGGGGTACGGGCAGTACCACCACTGTGCACTATGCCACCACTACTGGCCGGGAGGGGAGCGGGCAGTACCACCACTGTACTATGCCACCACTACTGGCCGGGAGGGGAGCGGGCAGTACCACCACTGTGCACTATGCCACCACTACTGGCCGGGTAGGGAGCGGGCAGTACCACCACAGTACACTATGCCACCACTACTGGCCGGGAAGGGAGCGGGCAGTACCACCACAGTACACTATGCCACCACTACTGGCCGGGAGGGGAGCGGGCAGTACCACCACTACTGGCCGGGAGGGGTACGGGCAGTACCACCACTGTACACTATGCCACCACTACTGGCCGGGAGGGGTACGGGCAGTACTACCACCACTGACGGAACGCGTTGACTACAATCACCAGCAGCGTCACCATCGCTGACCAGCCGTGTCCTGTTGCAGAGCATGTGGCGGCTGCTGCTGGTGATGATGCTGACGCCGCTGCTGCCCGTCAGCCATGCCTACCCCAGCGACACGGCACGCCGCAATGCCAGCTTCATGACGCGCAGATCGCTACTGGACTGCTCCGTGGATGTAAGGCTGCGCGCTTTGGCCGGTTGCTGGCGTGTTCCATTCGTTGGTCATTGCATTACCTAGCGCATGGGTGGTTTTCAATTTTTAAATGGAAGAAAAGCAACACATAATTGTGTTGGTTGTGATTCGCCAATTCCCTATTTGTAACCGAATACATTTTCTCGCAATCTGGAGTGGAGACAAGGTAGCTTATAAGTTCGTATACTTTAATATTTGTGTGTAGTTTCTTAAATATTTGTTGAATATTGATCTATTGATTATATTGATTCTGATGAAGTGTCGTGCACGATAGCTTAATCGGTACAAAATATAGTATTTACAATATTTTTACCATTTCAAGGACTGCATCACATGGAATCGCACCTCTCCATGTGTTCGTAGACTCCGTAGTGTAAGGCTCCGCGTGTTGGCTACGTGTTCCTGCTTGCTTGCGAATCTAAGACTCCGGGCTTCAGTTCTTGTATTTGCGGTACAATCTCCCTCGGTATTCGGTCTGGTCACAGCCGGATAGCGCGCCGCACCGACAACCTCGCGCCATCGCGTCCCGGGCCCGACCCCGGCTCCTCCGCCACGACGACCGAAGGTCACCCACCACCGCATGGCCCCGAGCGCGCCGCCGCAGAGGCACACTCAGTACAGCAACACTCGCGCACAACACGTGGCGCCCGCTGCACAGCCGGGCCGCGCCCACACCGCTGCTGTTTCATGGGAGCCCGGCCATTATGCCGCATACCGCCGAGCACGGGCGGAGGTAGGCGCGCCACAGCCCCCCTACATATTCACTGGGTCCGTTCTTCGTTTCACCCTTGCAGCGTAGCAGAATGTCCTATCTGTCGCAACGCTAGCCAATTTGACCACCAATCCCCACTAATATTTGTCAGATAGACAAATGTGGTGAGTGGCAACACGCAGCCGCTACCGATAGGCAGACTGGGCAGGGCTGGATCAGTCCGGCCAGTCACCGACTCTGCGCGCGGCTGCTTCGTCACGTGGCTGGCGCTTCCGATAGGCGCTCGGCCGGGCATGCCACATAGTGTTCTGCCCTCTTCATAGATGGCGCTAGACGCACCTGTTACTCGCGAGTGACATCACGCCCTTCCAAGTTTGAGGACAGGATTGTCGCAAGTCGGGGGCGAAGTGGAGTGGCCGCTTCGGTTAGCCACGTTATTCAACGATCGTACCGAATGCTACCAGTACAAATATTAGTGTCAGCGACTGACGATGATGTGAACCTCAATTATACAGGCCGCGCAGCACGCAACTTATCTTATCTTATCTTATCCCGTTTAGCATGAGCAGGTCAGTCGTAAACGAAAATTTCCGATTTGGAGCGACTCGCAAAAGTTCCGATCGCGCGGCCCGTTTACAAGAGCAAAGCAGGCACCTAATTGGATTTTTACGATTTGACGGGCTGACGCAATGTGGTGAAACGTTTCGAATATTTGGCGCACTTTTTGCGCTTCTGACGCACCTGCTTCGAGCAACTGCGTAAGCAGACACCATGTATCATCAATGATCCACGTAGTTTGAGGTTGCTGGCCAGGTATATAGGGCATCTGTGAATTCGAAGGATTTACGGAGCCGATGGTATGTTGTCGATGACAGCATAGGCGTTTTTCTTCGTGAATCAAACGGTGCATTGGTTCCAGGAAAGACGATGTTCTATATCATAGGTTCCAGACTATGTAATGGTGCAGTGCTCCAGACTATGTAATGGTGCATTGCTCCAGACTGTGCAATGATCAAATGAACAGGGTAAATCAGGTTCAATACGCAATCCAAGAGATAGATCAGCAAAACACAAACGCTGTGAAAAATCCGCAACTTGAACACTCCGCGGCACATTCTAAAAGTGACGGTCGGGGCACGCACTAATAACGTGACGTCTCAGCGCTGGTTTCAGCTGTTAAATGTCTGATTTGTGTATTCGATAGCTAGGTCTGCAATTGTAGTTAAAAACGAGACGCTTACTTTTCATAATTACCCTAAATGTCCTGAAAACGTAGCAGAGAATAGCATCAAGATGTATCATGACCGTTGCAGACGTGCCGTTATTTGTTAATGGTTGGAGCTAATCGTAAACTTCCACCTTGCCGAAGCGCAATTTGCGTTAAGTGATCGGATGTTTTGCTACGCCAAAGCCCGTTTACAAGAGCATTATTTTCGCAAGTTTTCCTAATCGCATCGTATACGGAAGTTTTGCTGCCCATGTAAACCGGGTAACTGTTTACTCATTTCCGAGGTTGGATGAACTATTCTTGCACATGACTGACTAGCTGCTGTTTTATTTGTAATATAAGAACTTCATGAACTCATACACATAATTTAAAGAATGGTTATGGCTATTTACAATGCGAGGTGCTGTGGGCTTCGACCGAGCCCAGGTGACATACCTGAGTGTCGTAGCAACAATTATGCGCACCAAAGATTTTGGAATCCAGATTTACGGACAATCTGTCAGATCCCTGACCAATTGGTATTGATTTGTGTGATTTTAAAGGACCCGTGGCCTCAATGTTGCCTCCCCGACTCCAATAATATGTAGGAAATCCACTTACGGGGTGTTATTTAGTGATGT
>JAOTOL010000247.1:0-13653 GCA_034440575.1 Imbricaverruca yamaguchii | reverse complement strand
TAAATGTCACGAGTACCACGACTACAGTTGAAAAAATGTATGTATCAAAATTTTCACACCCATGTATACCCACATAATTGCGTTTTCCGAAATTAGTGACGCATTCAAGAGATGTGGCTAAAACGCAGCTGGTGGTTCTTTCCAAGTCGATAATTGAAGTACAAATATTGACTGGCAGTCGTGCACTTTCCTGTGAACACTAAAGCACTAACAGGTAAAGAAGAAGACTAACCGTGATTGGGTGAAGGTACATTATGCCAGACCAGCAGATGCAGACGAAGATGTAGAGGTAGAAGATGGTGAAGAAGGCTTGGGATAAGTGTTCGGTACTCGCCACCTTCGGGTCCGTTCAGCGTGAGAAGGGTAATACGAGGTGGGAAGAAGAGAACGGACAACGGGCGGAATCAACAGAGTCGCGCACTGACCACCGAACCAGGCTGTGGCACTATGAATGGCACGTGTCGTCATTGGTGACCAGTGGTGCGGCCGGGATTTTCTAATGGAAGTCACACCCAAAAATGCGATGCTTTTCAAATGCTTCAGACGCGCGCTGAGAGCGCAGACCAGAAATGTATGGTTTGTGCGGCGAAAATGTCAAAATTATGTGATTCATCTGGTGCACTCTTCGGTGATAAGGGAGGTGTAACCAGTCCCCTCTCCCTTGGCAGCACCTCTGTTTGGTGACTGCTACATCGAAACTGGAAGCTCTGACAATCGGGAAGCCGATTCCGACATTAGGGTGGGGAGCGCTTTTTGGGTGGGTGCCATTGTAGTCGATTTGGGGTGATTTGCTGACAGCCGTTGGAAGGCTCCAGCCTTGACTGCTGCCGCCAATGATAATCAGGAAGGAACTGTGTCATGCCGTTTGTACACCCACATCACAAAACGCGAGCTCTTCCGCTAGCAGTGGCCGGGTGTGCGGATCACTGCCGCCACGCCTCGTTAGGCGTCAGGAGCAGACATAATACCGATGGTGCCGCTCTGAAGAGCGTTGGTGGAGTTTGTGAAGAAACACCACCAGAGTACACTTTGCTATGACTAATATTACATTCTAGTGTCTAGAGAATGTGCAAGTAATTTCAAGTAAGCTACATTTGAACAACATTAGAGCAAGCCTTCTTATGATGCATGATTCGTTTTATTATGAAATAATTTCACCCCGTCACTTTGCCTAAAGTGAAATGGGAGCAATTTCCTACTCAACATCTTGTAATACAAATCAAATGCTTATCTTTTTTTGTGGCGAGGATATTTATCACAATTCCCTTAATGTATTCTTGTGAAGCGAAAATTGAACATGTTTACAATTACATATCATCTTGAATAACTTCCATGAAGGTTTAACCCTGTCACTCTTGCATTCAATTCAGAATCTGCTTTGTCGCAAGTTATCACATTGCATTCACTTTAAACGTGAATATAAGACATTCTATATTACCGAATTTATTGTCAATGAAAGCGCCAAAACAAACCGGTATGAAATCGGCTAACTCTGATGCCTTACTCGATTTGCTTTATAGATATCTAAACATACTGTACTTGTACTAAATTCTAGAATTTGTGTCTCAGATTATCACACTGCACTCCTTTAAATTGCATATCAGAGATGTTCTACATTAACGAATAAATTCCCAATGGTCTCAAATAAACGAACATAAAATCAGCTGTCTTTTGATGTCATACTCTACCCTTTTTACATATATAATATATATGTGTATATATATAATATATATATATAAATATATATATATATATACATATAAAAGGTGGAAATTGATTTCCAATGGTCTCAAAGAATTCCGACATCAAACTGGTTGCCTTCAAATACACATAATTTTCCCTTCAATCTTTATTTTCATAGATATCTAACCCTGTCCATTTTTCACCTCTTGACATGAGCTTTCAGGCATTATTGAGGTTGTGGCATGCCTCGATGAACGTCAAGCGCCGACAGTTGTTGCCCAGAAGATCAGAAGGACCGCCGAGCGGCGGTCCACGACATATATAAAGTTACAACCTTGATCGTAATTCCGGAAATACCATCTGATCTATCACGCTAAGTATACATAAGCATAAATTAAGCGGTTGCAGATGCATTCCTACCATTCAATGTCAAAACATGCGTAATGTTTCTTAAACAATATTGAGTTGACCTGTCGGCCTCAAGCTCCAATGATGGCAGAATCAATACTTGTGCACATTTCTTATATTTTCAAATATGAAAGCTTATGCCAGTAATTTTGGCATCTGGGTCCTGATGACGTTCCGGGAACGGTTCCGCGCCCCGCCACACCATGAATGGCGGGGCGGTTAGCGGCGGGTGGCGGGCCGCGGCCGGCGCCGCCCCGGCGGTCCGCCGGCTATGGTGTATGAAGATCAGAACGTAGTTCAGAAGTAAATGCGCAAAGCAACAATACATGTAATATATCACTATATACGTGGCAAGGAACTTAATGTCTGGGGGTAAGCTAGCCTTAATGAATGCACTTCCCATCATATTTTGTAGAGACAAGCTTCATAAATAGTAACTATATTCTTCCCCATCACACTAGTGAGCATCCGGGCGCGCTCGTTGCTGGCACATTTTCAGAGTTATAGCCCGGAATGACATCAGGAACCTGTTGTTTTCTTTCTTTACTGGAGATTCCCTCGATGTCCGCATTAACATTGCGTCTGACGTCTAACGCAAGGCTGTCGATCGCTTCATGGTGAACGACATACACGGTGGTAGAATGGGAGAACGAGCCGACACGCACGTTGCCCTACCTTATCGCTACCCTACCCTACACACTACCATACACGGTACAAATTTACCATACACGTTACACGCGTACATTACACGTTACTATCATTACCTTACACGTTGCCTTCATTACATCACGCGATACGTTACCGCTTTACCTTACCACGCCCTACCTTCACCTTGCACGCTCTGAATTGCATTACACGTTACCTTCCTTACCTTACACTACCTTTCATACCTTACACATTACCTCATTAGCTTTATTCGTTACCTTTCATTACCCGTTACCTTCTTAGCCTTTACATGTTGCGCCCCATGCTACCTGAACTTACCTCGTTGGTCAATGCAACCATTTCTGACAGGGTTGGTAGTGCGTGAGAGTAATTTTTGTAGCCTACATGGGGAGGAGGAGGGTCATGTCAGCAAAATAAACTAATGTTTACAAAATGTCCACCTGTGTATGGATGATGCCTATTGGCGGCCTACTTGTCATGACTTTTGCCGATTGTTTGGTGATGGTGAAACACAAACAAACGCCGCCCCCGGAAGCTCAGTTGGTTAGAGAGCTGGCCCCTGCACTGGTCTCCCTGCACTGGCGACACAGGGGCATTGACGGCGTCAAACTTTCGATAAAAAATTCTGCCGTTGAGCTGGAATTAATGGATCGGGTGGTGGGGCCAGGGTTCACGCAACAAGCTGTGTAGCAATATAACCCTGGTTCTTCAAGCCATCCAGCAACAACTCGGATTAAGTTTATAATATTTTTTTAATGGTGAAGTCAGTAGTGTACCTGCAAAGCCTTTACTGATGAATAGATGCTGCTGCCAGGAGCCATACGAGCTTGTGTAGACGCAAAGCTGACCCATAGCCCGTAGTAAGAAGTGTGGGTTTCCTTGCAAATTTCGGAATTTCAGAGCACCGGGGAACTTCACCTCCCTTAACCATTCCTAATTTGCTCTTCAAAGCATGACCCACCCGGAGCCTGTCCAGAAACGCGGCGCCTGGCTGCGAAAATATCGCTTTTTCTGCTATGTCTCTTCTCCGTCCCACCAAAACACAAACATTAATAATTGCACGCTCTTCCTGGCCTCTGCAACTTCGTTAGCCCTGAAATTCTTGAACTGCGATTGCGAATCAATGCCGCTAAGACTTAACATTTGCCTGTGCTTTGGCGGTGGTTGTATAAGCTGATGTATGTGGGAATAAAGGGCATGGCTATCGCTCTCGAAAATGGGAATTAGCTAATCTGAGCTGGACAGATATCGAGACGCATGGCTATGTTTTTGCCGCCCGAAAGTGCTTAGGTATAAAACGGCAATATGACCGTAAAAAAGTCGACCCGCTCTAAAGTCAAAACAACTAGCTAGCTCGGGCATAAGGCTGCTCAAGCGGTCTTTCCAAATCGATCTCAGATTTTACGGAGTAGTTGGTCTTTTTCTCAATTACGGTTCTCTATGAGGTTTAGAACAAAGTTGGAAGTGGAAGCTTGCTCCTCCTGCTGTCAGAAGCAGGTGCGAGGTCTGGTGGCGGCAGGTCGCGGGAAAGATGTCGCCATTTCGCAAATCATTCGATCTGCACAGCTCACTGGTGGGCGTAACACCGAGCCACATAGCCCTACACCGCAGCAACCACTTCGGCCGTATCGTTTACGGTGCTTACTTTCCGGCGCGGCGATCTGACCGGCCGGCCGGCGCGCCCGCCAGCCGCGCTGCGACACTGGCGCGGCGTCGTCGCCAGCCTCATGTTGTTGACTGAGTCATAGCAGTCTGCCACCGATAGGTGATGTCCGCTGTTTACGTCAGTTTAGGTCGGTTGAAGGTGGTGGTCGGACGGTGCCTGATAGTTGTTTCAATCCGGGCATGTCAGATCATGCCTCAAGGTCACAGGTTCGTTTAATTTGTAGTCTTCACGTTTCGTGGATATGGCTTCAATTTGCATTATGTGGGTGTCATTCGACGTGGTTTGCGGTACGGTATCATAATGTTGAATATTGAAATAATTTCAAAGGTGTCTGAGGTCCGGCGTGTGTACAATGATTTTGTGTAATAGGAATATGAGGGTCAAATCTATTTTTGTTTGCAGCCGTTTTGATAAATAGCACTCGTATCCTATATGATTCTGAGGGGCTTCCCAAGAAATCACTCGTAACCTGATCCGGCGATGCTCATCGCTGGTTTTATTTTACGCCGCTAGCATTGCTGTTCCGGACATATAAAATATATTACTTTTTTCAAATTGCCGCTATCCTCTCAATGGTTCAACGGAAGTTGTTATTTTTCAAAGAGAAGCCACACGTGAATGCGCACAATTTTACGACTGGCCGGAGTTCATAACGGCGAGAGAGCAATGTTGTAGTCAGGGGTAGATCAAAGAATTGTCATGGGGGCACTTGTCTGGAGGGGCTTCATTTCTTTGGGGCAGCGCGCACTACAAAAGCACCTGGAGGGCGCCTCTGGGTGTAAATTCGAGTAGGGCGGGTTACATTCGGACCTTTCTGAAAAAAGGCCTTTTTGACTCATAAAGGGGCGCCTCCGGTTGAAAAAAAAATTCGAGCGTGCTACACTGGAACCTTTTCAGAGGGACGCCTTTTCCTGGCCTGGGGGACGCCACCTTCCACATGGGGAGGGTGCATGCACTCGGTACCGCACCCTTTATCCACCCTGGTTGTCATTGCATCGAAATATGTGCGAGTAAAACAGGAAGACATGGGAAAGATAATTGTAGGTCCATGATTTCTACCACAAAACCATCGTCAATATTTTGTGTTCAGCACTATCCAAGCTAAATATTTATAGGCGGTGTTTTAGTAGTGAACATACAGCTTTAATTTTGATATCGTTGAAAAAAATAATTTTTAACAATAGTAAATCTGGAAATTGTAATATATTTAAATTGATTTAAAGTGGCTGAAAACGACATTGAAAAAGTGGCTGACTTTCAAGGATTTCTTTTTGTGAGGTGTGGGAGACCCCTATGTTTTGTTCAAATTTAACGCGTCCCTGATTTGTCCCCACCAATTTCGAAACCATGGTTCCACCCATGGTGTTCCGCCCGTAGTGGCGAAGCCTCTTGTTGGTACCAGTTTGGCCTCTCGTCGCACTAGGCTGCTGGACCAAGCTGTTTCTCGATTGCGAGATACAAAGAGGTTTTGACGCTCTTTGCTTGGTTGGCTTGGCTTGAGTTTAGCTTGGTTGCTTTGCCAGCGGCGCCGTGCAGTTCCTCCTTCGCGTTCCTCCTGTCCAGCGGCCGCCGTCCGTGAGGACACCGCGGCGGTGCGACGGTCAGTCGACGCGCCACGGCAGCGCGCGCTTTTTGCTGGCCGGGGCGGCGCGCTGCCGGCCGGTCGGCCGCTGGTTTGCCGCTGGTCGTCAGTCGGGTGCCGGCGGCCGTCGCAGTCAGTGCCGCGCGCCGCCGTCCTCCGCCGACCGTTGGGCGCTGCAGCCGCCGTGCAGTGCCGCTCTCTGCGACCGCGCAGCTGGCGGATCTCTCGCTCTCTCCGTCGTGCGCTATCTGACACCGCATCGCGGCTCGTGCCAGCCAGGTAGGTGTGGAGCGCGTCTGGGCCGCGAGGCGACGGCGCCGACCGCCTTGTACGGTGCGAGCAGTCGGTTTTTGTGGTCGCGCGGCTGGCTCGGCTCGTTGGTCAGCTGCCGTTGTCGCCTCCGCCGTCCTTGGTCCGTTCCTCCGTTCACTCCTTCCACTCCGCTGTCCACTGTACACTGTCTTGTCCTCTATCTACTGATCGATCCAGTAGTTCGCCAGGAGAAGGGGTGGGGTGTGTGGGAGGGGGTGACGTAGCTTTGATGGGGCGCCAACGTGCCATCGGGAGGCGCTTTATTAAACTCGGAAATGGAGGGACCTACCTGAGCTCGGGAAATGGCCGCCTACTTCAACTGAGGAGATGTTCCGTGCACCTGGGCTTTAAGATTATAGTTGAGACTAAATTAATCGAAATGAACCTAAAATTCGGCCAACAGAACCGGTCCAGGGGCCCAAACTGATCCATGATCATTGCATGCGCTAAGGGGGAAGACAGGGGTCGGTTTTGCAGCGGAAATTTGGTACCAGGTCACGTGGCCTAAGGAGCAAGATAGAGGAGAAGCCTCTGCACAATTATCTGTATAAATTAAAGCCGGCCACGGAATATAATTATCTCATCAGTTTTAATAGCCTAATTTGTTTAAATAATGATGCTCCCAAATATAAGTCGAATTAAACTTACGAACATAGCAAATTGTAATATGCTTTCTCGTTTATGCGGAGTCTACACACGCTCTACGGAATAGGGCAGCCAACGAATGACTGCCAGATGACAAATTGGCGCTGTGGTTAATTTAGCGAAGGACGAGGTTATAAGGCAACTTCCCCTAGGAATAGTGGTGAAAATGATGAGAAAAGCATACTTAATCGATGTCAACCAAGTTTATAAGTCCATAATCTTACCTGATATTCTTGATGAGATGACAACACACAACTAATAAAGATTAACAACACACCTCACGTTCGCGCACCAAATGATATGTTACTTGCCGACTATTGGGATATAGGTTTCGGAATATTAAATGGTGTAATCAAAATCATACTAAATCAATCCGTCTAAGATCTTTCTATTCTCCCTATGATGAACAATTTTTCCAATGAAAAAGCTGAATTTTTCGAAACTAATTCTTATTGATATTATAAGCTCTTCAACGTGCTTTTGTAGTTCATGTTTTGAATGTTTGAGTTGAATGGAGGAATGACTTGGAAGGCTGGCAGCTAACAGGCAGGAGGAAATTGCCGCTGTAAAACCGATTAAGGTCCTGGGCGCTTTTTCTGGTTCCAAAAAGCGAAGAGGGGCTATGACCTTCGCTCTCCTTCCCTGGATCCGTTCCTGCTTCCGTCCACGCTTCTGTTCAGATGCTTCTCATGTTGAATGACTGACACAGGCTCCACAATGTAACCGCTGCCCCCAGATATGCTAAATGGGCACAGGGCAAAGAGGTGGGTGACAATTTCGTTCGTTGTGGAGTAAATGGATATAGATTTGCACTTGGCTTAGCTACTCTTCACCCTCCCCAAATTCAGATTCTGCACAGTGCCTACATATATCCCATCTACCCTGTCGTATCCATCGTAAACTAATGCTGTCATCCTGACTATTGTGTTCCACTGTGTTGCCAGTATTATCTCCGTGGTAGCCCCAGCATTCCACCGGCCACCATCTCGCCAATTTTGCACTGTAGCTTCGACCGTGCAAGCTAGTATTCACCACCAACGTTTGGCATCCAATGCTGTGTCCCACGTTCAATTTCGTGAATGCCGCTCTACCTGGTGTCTATCGCTCATTGCCAATAACGTGGCATCCACTGGGCACTCCACTGCCATTCGCATCGTCCACCGGGCACTCCACTGACATTCGCACCGTCCACCGGGCACTCCACTGTTTGCACCGTCCAGCGGGCACTCCACCGTCATTCGCATCGTCCATCGAGCACTCCACTGGCATTCCCATCCACGGCTCCATCGCCACCGCGCACTCCACTGTCGTTCGCACCTTCTACCCTGGAAATTCCAGTTTCGGTCACACCGTCGATCACCATCGACCTGTCACTCCACTGTCCCTCGCACTGTCGTCCACCGCAGACGTGTTGTTTCCAACGTCCTCTGTATGCTCCGCAGTAGAGTTCGTACCATAGACGTGCGGTTTCCACCGCCCTCTGTACTCTCCACAGTTAATTTCCCACTACAGACGTGTCGTTTGCACCCTCACCTGTACTCAGCGCAGTATATTTTTCCCCGGTCGCGAAGCTCTGTGCGGCTCTGCATTTGTGAAGTGGTCGCAATCAGACGGCATATCTCTACGAAGGATTTTGCGCTGCGCTTCTCTCCATTGATTTCTTTCGGAAAGCACTTGGTCTCTTCCGAGGCCTGTGCTGCGGATAATGGGCGAACGATGGCAATTTGGTAATGCGTCGATGAAACGTCTCATATGTGGGATAACACGTGATGGTCTAAAGCATTATGCGGGAAGAAATATGGCGCAGAATTTACAGATATATCACCTTGCGAATCTCATAAAGGCTTCATAGAAAGCGCAAGCATTGAACTGTTCAATTGTAACGTTCGCTCACTGAAATGCTCGGGTAGTGCTCACAAATAGAACAGGACCATCTATTAATATTCAAACTGGGTCGGTCCCGGTAGACCAGGTGCGTAGATTCTCGCGTGATTCTGAAGTGAATTGTAACTGAAGTTCGCGTTGTGAAGGTTTCGGAAAACGTTCATGCATGAAGTCAAAGAATCGTATTTTCTTATTATAGAACAGATTTGGGTTGGTTCCCAAATCCTGGTGGGTGCACATTATATGTCTGGCCATGACATGTAACTTTTCAGGGGGTGTGAGGGACAAACTCAAACAAAATATATCAATACGAAAAAAGAGAATACGCTCGAAGATTGCGGATGATTTTCAAGGAGGGTGATGGGGAGGGGATGGCCGAGTGGTTAAGGTGTCGCGCTATGGGTACCAAAGGACCCGGGTTCGACACTAGCGTCGGTCAGGACGTTTCCAAATCCCGCGGCCCACCGGCGAAACAGTGTGCGGCGCCGTTGGCCGTAAATGTGCATAAAGTGCGTCGTGTACCACCCAATAAACAATAAACAAGGAGGGTGAAAATTATTTCCTGGCATATTTTTGTTCACGTGTGGTAAAATAACTTATTGTTATCTGTGGCTTGTAGCTCATATAATACTTCCGTTTCCTATTTTGCATGTGCGTGACTACTTAGGAAATGGCTACATACCCATTTCAGTTTACCATGTACGACATATAGGACATATAGGATGGATAGACATCGGAAATTGGTACTTCTTAACATGACCGAATATCCCAGAAAGATCGGGGTTACAAGACCCCCAGTGGTTTGACATCGTCCTAATTTTAATTTGTCATTTCCTTTGTTCAATCTGAAAATATGTTGTGAAAATATTGACTTGCGATCCCAGCCACCTGACTTCGTGAGAAATCTTCAGCCCTGCTTCTTATAGACAGGGCTGGAAACCTCACGAAGCTAGGAATTCCAAGTCCTTATTTTCATGGCATTTTCAAATTAAATTGGGAAAATGATACATTATCATCGTTAGGTTACCAAACAATGGGGTCCAGATCCTACCCCCACTCCGACCAACCTGGGATCTCCACTCATGTTCTTAGAATGGCTATAGAGGCCTGCAAAATAGTATAGAAGCTGCAAAAAATATTCCACAAATAGTGCATTGAGTGCACACGGTAAATTACAACCAATTTTCAGGCACCCAAACCTATAAGCTAATCTTGATTGATGGCAAAACTAATTAAGGGAATAGGTTGGTTGTTGTCTTGTGATCACATTCCTCAATGTCCGGCCTTGTTCCCCCAGATTGTTTTGTTATGAATTCAGGCATTGATAAATCACCATTATATTTGTAATGTAAGAGTAGTACACAGCTAACAACAACGATTGTTAATATCAACGGGTGTAGTACGAAGGGCCAAACCGGCGCAACCGATAGTTGTATGAAAACCCATTTGAACTTTGAATACCTATGGGTTGAGCACTGGACGGTGGGCAATATGTAGCTTCAAGGCGTAAGGGCGTTGAGTTTTGGATTGTGAATCTACTAGTAGAATCCAAGAATATTGGATGTGTTGTGCAATGTGATACAGCTAAAAAATATTGCTAAAACAATGGATGAAACCTTCCCTTCTTGCCAGAACTTTGCTGTTTTATTAGGAGTTGGGATGTTTGTGTAGGTATTAGGTCATGCAAGTTTGGGCGGCTGGTTTGTTTGATAATGGTGTTGATAACTATGGAAGCCTACCAATGCGGAAAGAATTAGGCAATTACTGAAAGAAGACTTGATTTTTTCCCTTGCATTGTCGATCAACACATTTTGAAGACGATGGAGATTGCTTACTGGTTTGTACAGCCAGAAATAAAAATTTTGCTGGTTTGTCTTGCTTAGGCCATGTCTTTCAATGCTTTTTTATGCATTAGGCATTTTGATCTCGCTCGAACCATATTCATTTATCTCGCAAATTCGGGAACCGGTTGAGTCATTTCTTATAAACTGTTGCAGTTGCAAATCATGCTCTTGAACACTGCATAGCATGGCCATGTGCAGCTAATATCTAATGTCATCGATAATCTAATGTGATTAGTAATTTGCATCTTAAATGTTTGGAACCATTTGGGTTATTTTCAACCATTTTTTAAAACAAAAATTAATGACCAAAGTGTGGACGGAATGTGAAAATGGACCTTACACGTTGCATGCTTACCATCATAGGGCCTTGATTTTTTTATTACGAACCGGCAGACCGTTTGAAAGCCCAGTATATATTCCAAAAACCTGTGAAAAAGCCTGTCGAGGGTACTGGCCTGGATTTCTGACCGGGCTTTCGATCTTTGCACTTACCACATGCGGTGTGAACATCACCGAATGGTGTCAACCACCGCAATCATAACCACGCCGGGTCCAAACACCGCCGGGTCCAAACAACGGGTCCAAACACCGCGCGGTCCGACACGGGTCCAAACACCAAGGGTCAAACGCCAGGTCCCAGGGTCCAAACACCACGTCGGGTCCAAACAACAGGTCCAAACACCACGCCGGGTCCTGGCAACAGGTCCAAACACCACGGTCCAAACAGGTTCTTCAAACACCACGCCGGGTCCAAACAACGGGTCCAAACACCACGCCGGGGCCAAACAACAGGTCCAAACACCACGCCGGGTCCAAACAACAGGTCAAACACCACGCGGGTGAAACAACAGAATTCCAAACCCCACGCCGAACAACGGTTAGCTACCACGCCGGGTCCAAAACAACGGGTCCAAACACCACGCCGGGTCCAAACAACGGGTCCAAGCACCACGCCGGGTCCAAACAACAGGTCCAAACACCACGCCGGGTCCAAACAACGGTCCAAACCCACGCGCCGGGTCCAAACAAAGGTCCAAACGCCACGTCGGTCAAAACAACAGGTTCAAACACCGCGCCGTGTCAAAATAACGGTCCAAACACCGCGCCGTGTCAAAACAACAGGTCAAACACTGCGCCGGATCCAAGTCGCTTCACTGGCGTCGATTGCAGACGACGGAAGCGGAAAGCGTTGCCCCCTCCGCCGGCTGCCGGACACCCTGAGGTTAGCGTCTCCGCCACCCTCAGCACACGCCTGCTGATGCAACGCAGCGCCCCGCCGTCACGCACACCAGCCAGCTGCGTCACGTGCGTCAATCGTGGCGTAGCCGCACCTGCCCGCCCGGCTGCTCACGCTGAAACACCAGCCGTCCGAGCGACTCCTTCAACCTGCTGCCCGTGGAGGCCGCCGACGCCCAGCCATAATCTCCCTCCCCGCTGCTTGACCGCCTCCCCCGCCATCAGCCAAGCCGCAGTTCCCATTGCCTTAGGATATGATATATACTAATACTTATATGCTATGCTTGGGGAGGGAGAGTAGGAGCTAGAAAAGTTGGGATTTGGTCTTGTCGAAGTCAATTGCAGCCCTGCCCTCGAGTGAAGTCTTGTTAGACGACGTCTTGCGCCGTATTTGTGATGTCCATCAGGTGGCCGTGGTAGACTGAACAATCACCAGGTGGCCGTGGTAGACGGGTATTGTCGTTGGCCGTGGTAGACTGGTGTCCTGCAGGTGGCCGTGGTATGCTGGTGTGTCAGGTGGCCGTGGTATACTGGTGTCCACCTTCGGGTTGCCGTGGTAGACTGGTGTCCACCCAGGTGGCCGTGGTATACTGGTGTCCACCAGGTGGCCGTGGTACACTGGTGTCCACCAGGTGGCCGTGGTATACTGGTGTCCACCCGGGTGGCCGTTGTAGACTGGTGTCCACCCAGGTGGCCGTGGTAGACTGGTGTCCACCCAGTGTGGCCGGGCAGACTGTGGTGTTGTGTCCACCCAGGGTGGCCGGCGTATACCGACATCCATACAGAATAACCGGGCTTGTTCTGCGTATCCAAAGACACTACAAGTCACCCTGTGGTGTTGTGCTCACCCAGGAGTGGCCGGAATAGGCCTGTGGTATTGTGTTCACCGAAAGTGCCCCGAGGTAGACTTTGGTATTCTGTTCACCCAGAGTACCCGGGGTAGAATGTGGTATTGTGTTCACCCAGAGTGCCCAGGGTAGACTGTGGTATTTAATTGTTCACCCAGAGTGCCCGGAAGTAGACTGAGTATTGTGTTCACCGAAAGTGCATGGAGTAGACTTTGGTGTTGTTCGCCCAGAGTTAACGTAGTAGACTGTGGTATTGTATTCACCCAGGGTGGCCGGAACAGACTGGTGTTGTGTTCACCCAGAGGTGGCCGGAACAGACTGGTGTTGTGTTCACCCAGGAGTGGCCGGGGCAGACTGTGGTGTTGTGTTCACCCAGGGTGGCCGGGTCAGACTGGGGGTGTTGTTTTCGCCCAGGATGGCCGGAACAGACTGGGGCGTTGTGTTCACCCAGGGTGGCCGGAACAGACTGTGGTGTTGTGTTCGCCTAGGGTGCCCGGAACAATTTGTGGTGTTGTGTTCACCCTTTTTTTTTTCAGAAATTTTTGTTCCCGGAACAGACTGTGGTGTTGTGTTCACCCAGAGTGGCCGAGACAGACTGTGGCGTTGTGTTCACCCAGGGTGGCCGGAACAGACTGTGGCGTTGTTTGTGTTCACCCAGGCCAGCCAGAGCGGACCGTGCTGTTTACGAACACCTACCGACGGGTTCGATAAAGCATTGGCTCCGGCTCCAGTTTGTATGCTGCGTCAGATTGGGGGCCAAGCATGTGATGATGACGATGTCTCTGGGTGAGTGCGTTGCTTCGATATGTGTTTCAGATTGTAACTGCAGTAGGAAAATCACAATTTCGTGAAAGGCAGCATGCAATGTGCATATTGTAC